>CM038678.1:560213992-560488127 GCA_021605205.1 Aegilops longissima
TATCAACTGGAGCTTCCGCCGAACCTTTCTCAGGTTCACGATGTGTTCCACGTGTCCCAACTCCGACGCTGCTTCAAGGACCCAATCCGAGCAAAGGACCATGAAGTGCTCGAATTGCAACAGACCTCTCCTATAAAGAGCATCCGGTCCGCATTCTCGACCAAGCTGAACGCCGCACACGCCGAAAGCGATCAAGTTCCTCAAAGTCCATGGTCGAATCACTCAAGACGGCCACACAGGAGCGCGAGGATCGTCTTGAGATGAATACCCGCACTCTTTCCTTCTACCTCCTAAATCTCGGGGCGAGATTTCTTGTAGTGGAGGAGATTTGTAACACCCGGATAATTAAGCTACAGTAATCACCTCGGTTACTGTGACTAAACTCACGTTGGTTCGAACCCGGTTTAAACCAAATTTAAAACTTAGGCAAACAATAAAAGTTTTCAAAATTGAAAACTAAAATGTTCGGGGGTTGTCTAAAATAACAAACCTAATTATGGTGGGGTGCACAAAATTTTGTAAAATGCTTTGACATTTTAAATAAGCTAAAACAGAAAAGAAGAAAGTAAGAAAAAGGAATAGATAAAAAAAAAGAAAAAAAGAAGTGGGGGAAGGAATCCCCACTGGCCCAACTGGGCCAGCCCCTCCCCACCTGGCCCAGTCGGCCAACCCCAAGGCCCGGCCCAACCGGCCCCCACCCCACTTAACCCCCCCTCCCGCGGCTGGAAACCCTAGCCGACCCCCCCCCCCGCGCCCTCACTCTCCCCCACCCTGATCCCTTTCTCTCCCTCCCGCCTCGATCCAGATCGGGCCGGTCCCTCGCTCTCTCGTCGCGGTGACCCCACCGCCGACACCGTCGCCCCCCCCCTCGCCTCGCCGCCCTGAACCCCGCCACTGCCGCCCCACGCTGGGCACCTGCCGCCATGGATCGTTCCCGACCCCGCCTCGCGGATCTTCCTCCGACGCCGGTCGGCCGCCACCCCGACTCCTCCTCGCGGACGCCATCAAACTCCACCGCGCCTCCCTAGACCCCACGGGCCCCCGTGAGCTTCACCTCTCCCCGTCGCTCCCCTCGCCCCCCCCCCCGGCCAGCCATCAGAGCCCCGTCGCCCGGCCCGTCGCCCGCTCCGTCGCCCTGCTCCGACCGTCTCATGACCACACGCCCCCCCATCCCTCTCCTCCCCGCTAAGCGGCGCTCTCCCCACCAGATTTTCACCCCTGGCCGCCGCCTTGGCCTCACCCCCTCTCTCCCTCGTCGTGGCGCCCTCGCCCCCGCCACCGAACCCCGGACCTCCCAGACGCCCCCCCGCGCTGGCTGATGCAAGCCGACGCCAAGGGCCGTGTCCGCACCCCTCCGTCTACCTCCGCCTCTCGGCGACACGAACACCGCCAAAGCCCACTGGGACCGCCCTCGCCGGCTCCTCGTTGGGCCACGACCTCGGCCGCCCCTCCACCACACCGGCGCGGGATCGGCGGCGCCACGCCTGCCCCCGGTTTGTCGCCTCGAACAGACCACGCCCGCCAGCCCACACGCCTGCTTTGGCCCCAGGGCCTATGACATGGGGGCCCCACCCCTGAGTAATGGTTTTTAATAATAAAAAGAAAAATGAAAATTAAATAAAAATAATTAATTAATTAATTAATTAAGTAATTAATTAATCTAATTAATTCTGATTAATTAAACCTAATAACTAATTAACCTAATTAACTACTGTTAATTAAATTTGATTAGGTTAATTAGTTAACAGAGGATGACGAACGGGACCCACATGTAAGGGTTGACTTAGTCAACCCTGTTGACTACTGACGTCAGCATGACATCATGCTGATGTCATAAATACATTTTCGAATTAATTAATTAATTAATTAAATTCCGAAAATTATTAAAATCTTTTAAAATCATATCTTTTAATCCGTAATCTCGATTAAAATATTTTCAACATGAAAGTTACTCGAACGACGTGATTAATCCGGATCACGCAGTCCGCTCGTCCGCCACACCCCCTAACCTATCGAACCTGCAACTTTTCCTCCGCCCTTCCTCCTTTAAAACCCAAAACACCGGATTACTTTCCGGATGTTTCCTTAACCAAGACCCTCATACCACGTTAGGGCACGCCTAGCATCGCTTCTTGGCATGTCATGCATCGATATGCATCTGTTTACTTGGTATTCATTGTTTCTTCCCCCTCTTCTCTCCGGTAGACTACGAGGCCGACGCTGCAGCTGGCCAGTTCGACTACGGTGTTGACGACCCCTCTCTCTTGCCAGAGCAACCAGGCAAGCCCCCCCCTTGATCACCAGATATCGCCTACTCTTCTCTATACTGCTTGCATTAGAGTAGTATAGCATGTTACTGTTTTCAGATACTCCTATCTTTGCTGATAGCTTTGTCCTTGTAACTTCATTGTTACCTTACCGCAATCCTATATGCTTAGTATAGGATGCTAGTACTTTCATCTGTGGCCCTACTTTCTTGTCCGTCTCGCGCGTGCTATACTATCGGGCCGTGATCACTCGGGAGTTGATCACGGGTATATATTATATACTTATACATGATACATGTGAGACTAAAGTCGGGTCGGCCGATGGAGCACCCATGAGTGGATCTTTGAGGCGGAGCGACAGGCAGGTTGAGACCGCCTAGGAGAGAGTGGGCCTGGCCCTATTCGGGCGCTCATGTTACTTAACATGCTTAACGAGGTCTTGGTATTTGATCTGGGTTGGCTCTGAGCTTATACGCACTAACCATCTACGCTGGAGTAGTTATGGGTATCCCGCGTCGTGGTATCGGCCAAGCACTTCAGACGTCGTGACGGAGCGGCGCGCACCGGATTGGACTGAACGCTGTTAGGCTAGGTCTGCTTCGGCACAGACGCACGCGTGTGTGTGCTTTCGAGGCGATGGGCCCGCACCCTGCGCGCTTAGGTTTAGACCGGCGTGTTGGCCTCTCTGTTGTGCCTAGGTGGGGCTGCGGCGTGTTGATCTTCCGCGGCGGGCATGACCCAGAAAGTGTGTCCGCCAAATGGGATCAAGCGTCTTTGGGTAAGATGGTGCACCCTGCAGGAAGTTAATCTATTCAATAGCCGTGATCTTCGATAACAGGACGACTTGGAGTTGTACCTTGAGCTTATGACAACTAGAACCAGATACTTGATAAAACACACCCTTCCAAGTGCCGATACAACCGTGGTCGCTCTCGCTCGGGGTTATGAGCGGGGATTGCGGGTAGGATTATTGCTATATGATGTTACTTGGAGGACTTCCGTTTGTCCTCTTACATGCATTGCAAGACAGTGTGTCGAAGCGTAGTCTTCGTTAAGACTAGCTATCCCCTCTTATTCGGCTTTCTGCAGCTCAGTCCATCGATATGGCCTTTACACATATATCCATGCATATGTAGTGTAGCTCCTTGCTTGCAGTACTTTGGATGAGTACTCACGGTTGCCTTGTTCCCCTTTTCCCTATCTCTACTCGATTGCTGCAACAGACGATGGAGCCGGAGCCGACGCCGCCTATGATGACTACTACTACTGCGAGGCGCCTACTACTACGTGCAGCCCACCGATGACGACCGGGAGTAGCTAGGAGGATCCTGCAGGAGGCCTGCTCCTCTTCGATCTGTATCCCAGCTTGTGCTAGCCATCTTATGGCAACTTGTTTAACTTATGTCGTACTCAGATATTGTTGCTTCCACGACTTCGCCTATGATCAAGCACTTGTATTCGAGCCCTCGAGGCCCCCGCTTGTATTATGATGCTTGTATGACTTATTTTATTTGTAGAGTTGTGTTGTGATATCTTCCGTGAGTCTCGATCTTGATCGTATACATTTGCGTGCATGATTAGTGTACGATTGAATCGGCGCCACACCCCTAGAGGCCATACAGCTCGACAATGATCTGACTTATGAGGAGAAACCTGCTCGATTCTCGAGATCTGCGAACGAGTTACCCGCAGAGAAGATCATCAAGTTTTGCAAGGTGTTGTGGAGTCATCATTCCGAGGAGGAAGCCACCGGGAGCGAAAGAAGACCTCCACCGAGACCACCCGCACCTATTTGTTAGTTAACCCGAATCTCGAGGGCTAGATTCATCTTAAGGTGGTAGGTTTGTAACATCCCGAATTTCCCATTTGGAATGTTTTACAATTATAGCTAAGCATCTATGCATATTGTTTGAATTGAGTGACATTTGAAATATTTCAGAGGTTTTTGAGTTTGTTGGAATTTGAATTTCAAATTGGCAGTTGAAATTTATTTCAAAACAATGCCTGACAAATACTTGAGAAAAAGTATGAGAGGAGTAAACATGACACTCCAAAATGTCGATGAAAAACTTTGCCAAAAGTTTGAATTCAAATTTGATTTTATTTGGGATTTCTAGAAAATGTTTTTTTAGTTTGAGTTTTGCCTCTGGAAAATGTTCAAATTATAGGATAAATTCTCGATAATTTTGATATATATATGTCCTATATAAAATATATATATTTAATATATTCTCTCTCTCCCTAATTCAAAAAAAGAAAAAGAAAAAAAACCCCAGCGCCAGCCAGCTAACTGCCCAGCCAGCCATGAGGCAGCCCACCAGCGGGCAGGCTCGGCGCAGCCCACCAGCGCACCCCACCTGCCCGAGCCGCCACGCCCGAAACCCCTCCCCCTCGGTCACCCGACCAACCCCTCCTCTCTCTCTCGACGACGCCCCCCACCCTTCTTCTTCCTCTCCACGCCAGATCACCGCACGCCGCGGAATCCCGAGATCGCGGATCCCTCCCGATTCGCCCCTCCTCCAAGTCGGCCGCACCCTATAAATACCCGCCCCTCGACCTGCCCTCACTTTCCCCTCGCCTAACCCTCTACTCTCCATGATTCCTCGCTGGAACCCGCCGCCGCCGCCGCGCCATTGTTCCTGCCCCGCCCGCCTCCGACCCCCCCGAGCTCCACCGACTCCACCACCGACCTCCCCTCACTCCGCCGCACCCGCCGGACGCCTCCGCCGTCTTCCCCGACCACCGGAGCCACCGCGCCGTCGCCTCCCGAGCCGCCGTCGTCCGTGCCGTGCCGCCACTGCATGTAAGTCGCTGGAGACGCCCACCACCGTCCGATCTAGAATCTAGGGCCTAGATTAGATCTAGTGAAGGGGTAGGTTTTATTTTAAAAAGTCCGGTTTAGCTACGGTTTTTTTTTCTGGTTTAGTTAGTGGTAAGTTAGACCGGCCGATCGGTTTATTTTCTCGGGCGTGCTTTAGTTATAAAACGCCTGAGCGTTAGATAGGCCCATTAGCACTAGTTTTCTTTTTAGTTATTTTTTTCGTTTCTGTTTTTAACAGAATAGTTCCAGTTTTGTAAAATCCATATCTTTTAGGTTACTTAATATTTTTAGTTGATTCTTTTTTTGTTAGTTTGCAAATTTGTTGTAGTTTCTGTAGAAAATATGTTTAGTCATGTTTAAATTATTAGAAATTGTTTTATTTTAGTTTTAGACAGATTAGTATTTCTGCTATAAAATGAGTTAGGATTATTTTATTTTAGTGATTCTTTTGTCACTACTTTGTTTTGACCTTGCCTAACTGTAGGAATTTATTTGGGTATTTTAGATTTAATAAAAAATAGTTTTAGTCAAAATCATGTGTTTCTTATTTATTTAACTAGCTACTGTTTTCCTATTGTTCTATTTAGTAAATAATTTTATTTTACCTATGTTATAGTTTATTTTAGATTAGTTTCAGTAGTTTTAGAACATGAACTTTTATTTACAGAAAATAAAAAGTTTATTTTATTTTCTTGTTAGTTGTTGGCTTGGATTTCTTGAGTTTTCTTTGGTTTTTGGTTCGATTGTTTTGTGTGTTTTAGGTTAGCATGCTGTTATGTTAAGTGATTGTATGTTTTATGCTTATATGATTGTTGTTTGCTTCGTAGAATTTCCGAGTCTGAAGCCTGCTATCACGAGTCCCTAACTTTCAAGACCGTCAGAAGGCAAGTTATTTGACCATGTTTTCTTTTACAATACCTATGATTTTATTGCATTAGAATTATACCTCCCACCATGCATGCACTAGGAGAATTTTAAGTTATGTTCTTGAGTAGTATCATGAGGTAGGGTGAAACCAATTCCCCTTGTTACCATGGCCCAGGACGAAGTAGTTTATTTTTGCTATGCTCGTAGACGGGGTTGGCTGAGTGATTCATAAGGGAGATGCGAGAGTCAAGAAGATGACAACCCCATGACTTCAAGCTCAAGATGGACTTCAAAATTCACTACTGGGTGGAGGACGGTTGACGGGCACCCTGGAGAAAACCAGCGGCTGGCCGGGATGCATGGAGAAGTGCCATGACATCTTGCGGAAAGCTTCACCCAGTCACGAAGAGATGGATGGATACCTCATTGACCGGAAGCTTACCTGTGCAGACGCAAGCCATTATGGGCTCTGGCTTGGTCGACCCTAGGTGTGACTCTGGCCGGACGGTGCTACGAGATGTAGAAGAACGGTAGGATTGGATGGGTACCGGCGGTGGCCCGAGGAACTCTTCTGAAGACCCTGTTTACTCATCCCGTCTTCAAACACCAGGAAGTGCGAAGACTTAAAGGAGGGAACGATTCTTGCGGGTAAAGTGCGCAAACCTCTGCAGAGTGAAGATCTAATCGGTTAGCCGTGTCCACGGTTACGGACAATTTGAGCCTCTGGAACTTGGAGTATTTCGGATATCTCAACACCGAACTTAATAAATTAATTGAGGGGGTTATTTAATAATTGGGAATGAGACATTGGTTGGCGGAACCATCTCAATTATTACCAACATTTTGTAGTTTTTGCAAACAAGTCCTTGTTGTAGGAAAAAACTGGCTTTTTCGCAAAACAATAAAACTTAGAGCCCCACAGCCAAATTGCATATAGTGTTAGTAATTTTCATTGTTGTTCTCTCTTCATGACTTGCCGGCATATTCAAAATGCTGACCTACACGGCTGCAACGCCTTATGTTGCGAGAGGAGTTTTCCGATCGGGAGTGAGGCTACGATCCACGCTTGGCGATTGCCCTATGGAGTCGGATGGACTCGCTATTTGTCTACGCTTCCGCAGCTTTATTTAGTTTATTTCTCATGAGTTGGCCTTCGGTCGAATTTATTATCTTGTAATAAAGACTCGCTATGAGAATCGTGTAATAAATTCAGGTGTGATTGAACTTTGAATCTTTGCATCAATGTACTGTGTGCCAAAGATGATCTTGGGATGGTACAGCTACATAGAGACTTGACTTTTGGTCGGGTCGCTCACAGGACCTGTTCGATACCTGCGGAGGGGGATCCTCATCGGTGGCCATCTTCATCATCCCGGCGATCTCTATGACAAGGAGGGAGTAGTTCACCCTCAGGGCTGAGGGTATGTACCAGTATCTATGTGTTTGATCTCTCTCTCTCTCGTGTTCTTGAGGTGATACGATCTTGATGTATCGCGAGCTTTGCTATTATAGTTGGATCTTATGATGTTTCTCCCCATCTACTCTCTTGTAATGGATTGAGTTTTCCCTTTGAAGTTATCTTATTGGATTGAGTCTTTAAGGATTTGTGAACATTTGATGTACGTCTTGCATGCGCTTATCTGTGGTGACAATGGGATATCACGTTATCTACTTGATGTATGTTTTGGTGATCAACTTGCGGGTTTCATAACATTGTGAACTTATGCATAGGGGTTGGCACACGTTTTCGTCTTGACTCTCCAGTAGAAACTTTGCGGCACTCTTTGAAGTTCTTTGTGTTGGTTGAATAGATGAATCTGAGATTGTGTGATGCATATCGTATAATCATACCCACGGATACTTGAGGTGACATTGGAGTATCTAGGTGACATTAGGGTTTTGGTTGATTTGTGTCTTAAGGTGTTATTCTAGTACGAACTCTATGATAGCTTGAACGGAAAGAATAGCTTCGTGTTATTTTACTATGGACTCTTGAATACATCGATCAGAAAGAATAACTTTGAGGTGGTTTAGTACCCTACCATAATCTCTTCGTTTGTTCTCCGCTATTAGTGACTTTGGAGTGACTCTTTGTTGCATGTTGAGGGATAGTTATATGATCCAGTTATGTTATTATTGTTGAGAGAACTTGCACTAGTGAAAGTATGAACCCTAGGCCTTGTTTCCTAGCATTGCAATACCGTTTATGCTCACTTTTATCATTAGTTACCTTGCTGTTTTTATAATTTCAGATTACAAAAACCTTTATCTACCATCCATATTGCACTTGTATCACCATCTCTTCGCCGAACTAGTGCACCTATACAATTTACCATTGTATTGGGTGTGTTGGGGACACAAGATACTCTTTGTTATTTGGTTGAAGGGTTGCTTGAGAGAGACCATCTTCATCCTACGCCTCCCACGGATTGATAAACCCTAGGTCATCCACTTGAGGGAAATTTGTTACTGTCCTACAAACCTCTGCACTTGGAGGCCCAACAACATCTACAAGAAGAAGGTTGCGTATTAGACATCATTACCTCATCAAGTTCTACTTTCCCCCCACTCACTTCTTTTGAGAGAAACTCCATCTCTAGAAAGGATCCATTCTTAGCAACGAATGTCTTGCCTTCGGATCTGTGATAGAAGGTGTACCCAACAGTCTCCTTTGGGTATCCTATGATGACACATTTCTTCGATTTGGGTTCGAGCTTATCAGGTTGAAGCTTTTTCACATAAGCATCGCAGCCCCAAACTTTAAGAAACGACAACTTTGGTTTCTTGCCAAACCACTGTTCATAAGGTGTCGTCTCAACGGATTTAGATGGTGCCCTATTTAACATGAATGCAGCCGTCTCTAAAGCATAACCCCAAAACGATAGCGGTAAATCAGTAAGAGACATCATAGATCGCACCATATCTAGTAAAGTACGATTACGACGTTCGGACACACCATTACGCTGTGGTGTTCCGGGTGGCGTGAGTTGCGAAACTATTTTGCATTGTCTCAAATGAAGACCAAACTCGTAACTCAAATATTCTCCTCCACGATCAGATCGTAGAAACTTTATTTTCTTGTTACGATGATTTTCCACTTCACTCTGAAATTCTTTGAACTTTTCAAATGTTTCAGACTTGTGTTTCATTAAGTAGATATACCCATATCTGCTCAAATCATCTATGAAGGTGAGAAAATAACGATACCCGCCGCGAGCCTCAACATTCATCGGACCACATACATCAGTATGTATGATTTCCAACAAATATGTTGCTCGCTCCATTGTTCCGGAGAATGGCGTTTTAGTCATTTTGCCCATGAGGCATGGTTCGCAAGTACCAAGTGATTCATAATCAAGTGATTCCAAAAGTCCATCAGAATGGAGTTTCTTCATGTGCTTTACACCAATATGACCTAAACGGCAGTGCCACAAATAAGTTGCACTATCATTATCAACTCTACATCTTTTGGCTTCAATATTATGAATATGTGTATCACTACTATCGAGATTCAATATAAATAGACCACCATTCAAGGGTGCATGACCATAAAAGATATTACTCATATAAATAGAACAACCATTATTCTCTAATTTAAATGAATAACTGTATCGCATCAAACAAGATCCATATATAATGTTCATGCTCAACGCTGGCACCAAATAACAATTATTTAGGTCTAAAACTAATCCCGAAGGTGGATGTAGATGTAGCGTGCCTACCGCGATAACATCGACTTTGGAACCATTTCCCACGCGCATCGTCACCTCTTCCTTAGCTAATCTTCGCTTAATCCATAGTCCCTGTTTCGAGTTGCAAATATTAGCAACAGAACCAGTATCAAATACACAGGTGCTACTGCGAGCATTAGTAAGGTACACTTCAATAACATGTATATCACATATACCTTTGTTCACCTTGCCATCCTTCTTATCCGCCAAATACTTGGGGCATGATACGTCTCCAACGTATCTATAATTTTTGATTGCTCCATGCTATATTATCTACTGTTTTGGACCATATTGGGCTTTATTTTCCACTTTTATATTATTTTTGGGACTAACCTATTAACCGGAGGCCCAGCCTGAATTGCTGTTTTTTTGCCTATTTCAGTGTTTCGAAGAAACGGAATATCAAACGGAGTCCAAACGGAATGAAACTTTCAGGAACGTGATTTTCTCACCGAATATGACCCAGGAGACTTGGACCCTACGTTAAGAAAGCCACGAGGTGGGCACGAGGTAGGGGGCGCGCCTACCCCCCTAGGGCGCGTTCCCACCCTCATGGGCCCCACGAAGCTCCACCGACGTACTTCTTCCTCCTATATATACCTCACGCACTTCCAAACGATCAAATCTGAGCCAAAAACCTAATTCCACCGCCGCAACCTTCTGTACCCACGGGATCCCATCTTGGGGCCTGTTAGGAGTTCACGGAAGGGGAATCCACCACGGAGGGCTTCTACATCATCACCATAGCCCCTCCGATGAAGTGTGAGTAGTTTACCTCAGACCTTCGGGTCCATAGTTAGTAGCTAGATGGCTTCTTCTCTCTTTTTGGATCTCAATACAATGTTCTCCCCCTCTCTCGTGGAGATCTATTCGATGTAATCTTCTTTTTGTGGTGTGTTTGTTGAGATCGATGAATTGTGGGTTTATGATCAAGATTATCTATGAACAATATTTGAATCTTCTCTGAATTCTTTTATGTATGATTGGTTATCTTTGCAAGTATCTTCGAATTATCAGTTTGGTTTGGCCTACTAGATTGGTTTTTCTTGCAATGGGAGAAGTGCTTAGCTTTGGGTTCAATCTTGCGGTGTCCTTTCCCAGTGACAGTAGGGGCAGCAAGGCACATATTGTAGTGTTGCCATCGAGGATAACAAGATGGGTTTTTTTATCATATTGCATGAATTTATCCCTCTACATCATGTCATCTTGCTTAAGGCATTACTCCATATTCATTAACTTAATACTCTAGATGCATGCTGGATAGCGGTCAATGAGTGGAGTAATATTACTAGATGCAGGCAGTAGTCGGTCTAATTGTCTCGGACGTGATGCCTATATACATGATCATACCTAGATATTCTCATAACTATGCTCAATTCTGTCAATTGCTCAACAGTAATTCGTTCACCCACCATAAAATACTTATGCTCTTGAGAGAAGACACTAGTGAAATCTATGGCCCCCGGGTCTGTTCTCATCATATTAATCTTCCATCACTTCATTATTGCCTTTGCTTTTTTACTTTGCTTTTTATTTTACTTTGCATCTTTATACCAAAAATACCAAAACTATTATCTATCATATCTATCAGATCTCACTCTCGTAAGTGACCGTGAAGGGATTGACAACCCCTATTCGTGTTGGTTGCGAGGAGTTATTTGCTTTGTGTAGGTACGAGGGACTCGCGCGCAGCCTCCTACTGGATTGATACCTTGGTTCTAAAAAACTGAGAGAAATACTTGCGCTACTTTGCTGCATCATCCATTCCTCTTCAAGGAAATCCAACGCAGTGCTCAAGAGGTAGCAAGAAGAATTTCTGGCGCCGTTGCCGGGGAGTCTACGCAAAAGTCAACATACCAAGTACCCATCACAATCCCTTATCTCTCGCATTACAGTATTTGCCATTTGCCTCTCGTTTTCCTCTCCCTCACTTCACCCTTGCCGTTTAATTCGCCCTCTCTTTTCCGTTTGCCTTTTTTCTCGCTTGCTTTTGTTTGCTCGTGTGTTGGATTGCTTGTTTGTCGCGATGGCTCTACCTAGATTTGGTGATCTTTACCTTAAAAGGTTAGAAGAGATAGAAAGCAACGTCGGGAGTTGTATGGTTTTGCAATTTGAACATAATAATTTCTTCAGAAACGAGCTTAAAGAACAAAAAAGTGTTATGAGTTATATGAATAAAGAGCTCGATTATATGTCTAAAGTATTTGATGGTATAAGATCCCAAATTGCTCGTTTTGAGAAGTTGACTGCTGAAATTTTGGATAAGCAGGCTACCTTAGTCAATAAGATGGCCGCTAAACCGGATTTCCATGAAAATCAAGATGAAGCTCTAAAAGTTATTGATGTGTCCCCTATTAAATCTTTGTTTTGCAATATGAATCTTGATAATGATGAGACTAAATATGATCCACCTTTACCTAGAAGGCGTTCCAAAAATTCAGAGTTTTTAGATTATGATGCTAAAATTGATAAAAATGGGATTGAAGAAAGCAAAACCCTAGATGTTGCAAAACCCACTATTTTGGATTTCAAGGTATTTAATTATGAAAGTTGCTCTTTAATTTATTGTATTTCCTTGTTGCAATCCGTGCTAAATTCTCCTCATGCTTATAGTCAAAATAAAGCGTTTACTAAACATATCGTTGATGCCTTGATGCAATCTTATGAAGAAAAACTTGAGTTGGAAGTTTCTATCCCTAGAAAACTTTATGATGAGTGGGAACCAACTATTAAAATTAAGATTAAGGATCATGAATTTTATGCTTTATGTGATTTGGGTGCTAGTGTTTCCACTATTCCCAAAACTTTGTGCGATTTGCTAGATTTCCATGATTTTGATGATTGCTCTCTAAACTTGCACCTTGTGGATTCCACTATTAAGAAACCTATGGGAAGAATTAATGATGTTCTTATTGTTGCAAATAGGAATTATGTGCCCGTAGATTTTAACGTTCTTGATATAGATTGCAATCCTTCATGTCCTATTATTCTTGGTAGACCTTTCCTTAGAACGATTGGTGCAATTATTGATATGAAGGAAGGGAATATTAGATTCCAATTTCCATTAAAGAAAGGCATGGAACACTTCCCTAGGAAGAAAATAAAATTACCATATGAATCTATCATGAGAGCCACTTATGGATTGCCTACCAAAGATGGCAATACCTAGATCTATCCTTGCTTTTATGCCTAGCTAGGGGCGTTAAACGATAGCGCTTGTTGGGAGGCAACCCAATTTTATTTTTAGTTTTTTGCTTTTTGCTTCTGTTTAGGAATAAATAATCCATCTACCTTCTGTTTAGATGTGTTTTTATGTTTTAATTAGTGTTTGTGCCTAGTTAAACCTATAGGATCTTCTTGGATAATAGTTATTTGATCTTGCTGTAATTTCCAGAAACTATCTGTTCACGAAAACAATTGCTAAAAATCACCAGAACGTGATAAAATAGTGATTCCAATTGCTGCTGATCAATAAACAAATTGCCTAGGTCTTCCTGTCTTGGCTGAATTTTTGGAGTTCCAGAAGTTTGCGTTAGTTACAGATTACTACAGACTGGTCTGTTTTTGACAGATTCTGTTTTTCGTGTGTTGTTTGCTTATTTTGATGAATCTATGGCTAGTAAAATAGTTTATAAACCATAGAGAAGTTGGAGTAAAGTAGGTTTAACACCAATATAAATAAAGAATGATTTCATTACATTACCTTGAAGTGGCCTTTTGTTTTCTTTCGCTAACGGAGCTCACGAGATTTCTGTTGAGTTTTGTGTTGTGAAGTTTTCAAGTTTTGGGTGAAATCTTTTGATGGATTATGGAACAAGGAGTGGCAAGAGCCTAAGCTTGGGGATGCCCATGGCACCCCCAAGATAATATAAGGACACCAAAAAGTCAAAGCTTGGGGATGCCCCGGAAGGCATCCCCTCTTTCGTCTACTTCCATCTATAACTTTACTTGGAGCTATATTTTTATTCACCACATGATATGTGTTTTGCTTGGAGCATCTTGTATGATTTGAGTCTTTGATTTTTAGTTTACCACAATCATCCTTGCTGTACACACCTTTTGAGAGAGACATACATGAATTGGAATTTGTTAGAATACTCTGTGTGCTTCACTTATATATCTTTTGAGCTACATAGTTTTGCTCTAGTGCTTCACTTATATCTTTTAGAGCACGATGGTGGATTTGTTTTATAGAAACTATTGATCTCTCATGCTTCACTTAGATTATTTTGAGAGTCTTAAATAGCATGGTAATTTGCTTAATAATCTCAATATGCTAGGTATACAAAAATAGTAAAAACTGTCTTTTGAGTGTGTTGGATACTAAGAAAAGTTTGATGCTTGATGATTGTTTTGAGATATGGAGGTGATATATCAAAGTAGTGCTAGTTGAGTAGTTGTGAATTTGAAGAATGCTTGTGTTGAAGTTTGCAAGTCCCGTAGCATGCACGTATGGTAAACGTTATGTAACAAATTTGAAACATGATGTGTTCTTTGATTATCCTCCTTATGAGTGGCGGTTAGGGACGAGTGATGGTCTTTTCCTACCAATCTATCCCCCTAGGAGCATGCGCGTAGTGCTTTGGTTTTTGATGGCTTGTAGATTTTTGATATATGTATGTGAGTTCTTTATGACTAATGTTGAGTCCATGGATTATACGCACTCTCACCCTTCCATCATTGCTAGCCTCTTCGGTATCGTGCATTGCCCTTTCTCACATTGAGAGTTGGTGCAAACTTCGCCGGTGCATCCAAACCCCGTGATATGGTACGCTCTTTCACACATAAACCTCCTTATATCTTCCTCAAAACAGCCACCATACCTACCTATTATGGCATTTCCATAGCCATTCCGAGATATATTGCCATGCAACTTTCCACCATCCCGTTCATCATGACACCTTGATCATTGTCATATTGCTTAGCATGATCATGTAGTTGACATAGTATTTGTGGCAAAGCCACCATTCATAATTCTTTCATACATGTCACTCTTGATTCATCGCATATCCCGGTACACCACCGGATGCATTCATATAGTGTCATACTTTGTTCTAGTATCGAGTTGTAATCATTGAGTTGTAAATAAATAGAAGTGTGATGATCATCATTTTCTAGAGCATTGTCCCAAGTGAGGAATAAAAAAAGGCCATAAAAAAGAGAAGGCCCAAAAAAATGAGAGAAAAAGAGAGAATGGACAATGCTACTATCCTTTGCCACAATTGTGCTTCAAAGTAGCACCATAATCATCATGATAGAGAGTCTCTCGTTTTGTCACTTTCATATACTAGTGGAAATTTTTCATTATAAACTTGGCTTGTATATTCCAACAATGGGCCTCCTCAAGTGCCCTAGGTCTTCGTGAGCAAGCAAGTTGGATGCACACCCACTTAGTTTCTTTTGTTGAGCTTTCATACATTTATAGCTCTGGTGCATCTGTTGCATGGCAATCCCTACTCCTTGCATTAACATCAATTGATGGGCATCTCCAAAGCCTATTGATTAGCCTCGTTGATGTGAGATCTTCTCCTTTTTTGTCTTCTCCACATAACCCCCATCATCATATTCTATTCCACCCATAGGCTATGTCCATGGCTCGTGCTCATATATTGCGTGAAAGTTTATAAGTTTGAGATTACTAAAGTATGAAACAATTGCTTGGCTTGTCATCGGGGTTGTGCATGATGAGAGCATTCTTGTGTGAAAAAAATGGAGGATGACTAAACTATATGATTTTGTAGGGATGAACTTTATTTGGCCATGTTATTTTGAGAAGACATAATTGCTTAGTTAGTATGCTTGAAGTATTATTATTTTTATGTCAATATGGACTTTTGTCTTGAATCTTTCGGATCTGAATATTCATACCACAATTAAGAAGAATTACATTGAAATTATGCCAAGTAGCACTCCACATCAAAAATTCTGTTTTTATCGTTCACCTACTCGAGGACGAGCAGGAATTAAGCTTGGGGATGCCTGATACGTCTCCAATGTATCTATAATTTTTGATTGCTCCATGCTATATTATCTACTGTCTTGGACCATATTGGGCTTTATTTTCCACTTTTATATTATTTTTGGGACTAACCTATTAACCGGAGGCCCAGCCCAGAATTGCTGTTTTTTTTGCCTATTTCAGTGTTTCGAAGAAACAGAATATCAAACGGAGTCCAAACGGAATGAAACCTTCGGGAACGTGATTTTCTCACCGAATATGACCCAGGAGACTTGGACCCTACGTCAAGAAAGCCACGAGGTGGGAACGAGGTAGGAGGGCGCGCCTACCCCCCTAGGGCGCGCCCCCCACCCTCGTGGGCCCCAAGAAGCTCCATCGGTGTACTTCTTCCTCCTATATACACCTACTGTAACATCCCAAATTTTGGAATGTTAAAATTAATTGAATTGATTGTTTGTTTGCTTGAGTGAATTAAACTTGAGTGAAATTTGAACCTTTTCAAAAACTTTGAATGAGAGGGAATAAAATGACTTTCCCCTTCTCCGGTAAATTCAAATTCATCCTATTAAAATCAATGAGAGAAGATGACATGACTTCTTCAACTATAAAGAATTTGAACGGAGTTTTGCAATTTAATTCTTTCAAATATTTGCACTTGCTTCTATTTTTCTTCCCGAGAAATACCTCGAAAAATAAATTCTTGCAAGCAAGAAAGAGCGGAGGAAAATGACCTCCAAAATCAGGGGCATTTTGAAAATATTTGAGCCAAGAAAAACCAAAGTTTTTATTTAAAATTATTTGCAAAAAGAAATAAAGCCTTTAGGGATTTTCTGAAAACATTTTTTAAGTTTTTATTTTGGCCGTGGAATAATGCTCATCATCTACATTTTATTTTTCTGATAATTTTAGTATATAAAAACTCTTTATTCAATTGATTTGATTTCCTTTTTATTGTTTTAGTTTCCTAATTTTAAAAATAGGAATGGAATCGTTTTATTAGGAAAACCTGCTGGCCCATTAAGCACTTTCCTATTCTAGCCCAACAAGAGATCATCTCCTTCCTGTGTTTCCCCTCACGTCACAGAAGCTTTCCATATCCATGGAGGCAGGAAACTCCACCTTCCCGATCTCCCTCGTCTTTCCATCCCAGCGCCTCCCGAGACCGCCTATAAAACCCCTCCTCTCCTCGCTCCATTTTTCCCATCACCACGCCTCCCTGCCCGTAGCCTTCTCGCCACCGTCCTCCTTTTCCTGCCTAGAACGCCACCAGAGCTCTCCTGAACCTCCCATCGCCCAGCGCCACCTCCCAAGCGCCGACCCCTCCTCCGCCACCCCACCCTCGCCGGCGACCTCGCCCCCTCGCCGAGCAGCCTCCACATCGCTGCCTCCTTCCTGCCATCTCTGCCTCACGTACAGGTAACTCCGTTTTCGTTTTCAGATTTATTTCCGTAACAGATTTAGTTCCGTTCTTGTTTAGCTTATAACTTTTGATCTAGAAGTCCAATGATGCTGATTCTTTTTATGTTAGATCACAATTTTCTTTTAGTTTCCAAAAATATATAATTTGTCTATGTTTGGATTTATAAAATTGAGTTAGATCAGATTTGAATTAAAGCTTGTTTTGCTTATTCCGGGAGTTTAAAAATAGATTTTTATTTGATTCTTTTTCTACTGATCACTAGTGATCATATTTACCAGTGGTAAAAACTTCAAAATTGTTTGAGTATTTTAGCTTATTGTTTCATGTAAAACAAATTCTGTTTTAGTTCTATTCAATTATAGCTACTTCTTTTCTATAGTTGTTTTTAAATTATTTTATTTTATATTTCAGAAAGTTTATGTTTGGTTTCTATTAGTTAAACAGTAGGTGTTCAACAAGTTTTTATATTTATTTTTATTTTGTTATCGTGAAATCAATTCAAGTTCGCTAATAACTTGCAATGGATTTCTCTACTGTTTTAACTCCCAATTGAAAATACTTTCAAAATAGCTTTATGAAAAAATACTTTTTTTTCTTTGTCTTAACTAAATTTATATTTTATTCTCTGTTATTTTAGTGTTTTATTTTCCGTTAGACAAAACTATTTTTGTGAATGTCGTGAAGAAGACTCCTAGTTTTATTTGAAGTTCCTTCGGATTCTTATTCGCTCTCTCTTTTGTTTTGATTGTTAGTGTGAGTGCTTATGTGAATGATATGTTTGTTATATAGATTTCATCGAGAGTGACGAGTAGTCTATCAAGTTATTTCTTGAGAACGATAATTCTTCTTCGTCAACATCACCGTGCAAGTTCACTTTGATCATTGCTTTCATACCTATGTTTTTATTGCATTTAGTGGCATCCTTGCAACCACCCCTCAAGAGTGTTATTGAATCCTTGTAGTTGAGTAGTATGCATGAGGTAGGAACCCATCACCCTGTTACCAAGCCCGGGACGTTATTTATTTTACCGCTACGCTATAGTAGACGGGGTTGGTATGAGTGCTCAGGAGTGGTGTGAGAATGAAGGATTTCGTCAATGACGATAACTCCATGATGGCACCTGCAAGGACTGCATCTTCAAGGCCTCAAGACTTCAAGACTCGAGACAAGAATTCAATACACACTACTGGGTGAAGGATGGTTGACGGGCACCCTGGAGAAACCAGTGGTTGGCCGGGATGCATGGAGAAGCGCCATGACATCTTGCGGAAAGCCTCACCCAGACTCAAAGAGACGGAAGAATACTTCATGCCCGGAAGCTTACCCGTGCAACCGCAAGTCATTATGGGCTCGCTTGGTTGACCTTAGTTGTGACTCTGGCTGGGACGGTACTAGCAGATGTAGAACTACGGTAGGATGGGTTGAGTACCGGACAGTGGTCAGAGGAACTCTTTGGAAGACCATGTTTCGGTCATCTTGTTCTCAAACACCCTGAAGTGCGAGAACGTAAAGAGAGGGATCGAATCTTGCGGGTAAAGTGTACAAACCTCTGCAGAGGGTTTAAACCTAATCGATTAGCCGTGTCCCCGGTTACGGACAATTTGAGCATCTGGACTTGGATCTATCTCGGAACTCTCAACACTGGATTGATAACTTAATTGTGGGCAACATATGATGATTTTGGGTTATGAGACATCGGTTGGCGGAACCATGTCATGATAGAAAACTCCATAGTACAGACTTCATTTATTCCCTTGATGTAGGGAAAATAAAATCAGCTTTTACGCAAACAAAACTCAGATACAGAGCCACAAAGCCATACTGCATATAGTATAGTTTATCATCTGTTTTCTCTTATTGTGATCTTGCCTGTACATTCAATGTACTGACCTACACGGCTGCAACGTATCATGTTGCAGATATTTCCTCGACGAGTAAGAGTTACGATACAGGGTTACGGTCTACACTCAACCTGCCGATGGCGTTGATGGGACTCCACACCCGTTTGATTGTTTCCGCTGATTATTATGAGGTATATATCATTTTACGTTATTTATACATGTGATTGCACTTTGATATATACATTAATGTACTGTGTGTGCCAGCATACTGATCCAGGGATGGCACAGTAACACAGAGGCTTGACCGTCTGAGGTCGGGTCGCTACACCTACGTACCCCCAAACGATCATATATAGAGCCAAAAACCTAATTCCACCGCCGCAACCTTCTGTACCCATGAGATCCCATCTTGGGGCCTGTTCCGGAGCTCCGCCGGAAGGGGAATCCACCACGGAGGGCTTCTACATCATCACCATAGCCCCTCCGATGAAGTGTGAGTAGTTTACCTCAGACCTTCGGGTCCATAGTTAGTAGCTAGATGGCTTATTCTCTCTTTTTGAATCTCAATACAATGTTCTCCCCCTCTCTCGTGGAGATCTATTCGATGTAATCTTGTTTTTGCGGTGTGTTTGTTGAGACCGATGAATTGTGGGTTTATGATCAAGATTATCTATGAACAATATTTGAATCTTCTCTGAATTCTTTTATGTATGATTGGTTATCTTTGCAAGTCTCTTCGAATTATCAGTTTGGTTTGGCCTACTAGATTGGTTTTTCTTGCAGTGGGAGAAGTGCTTAGCTTTGGGTTCAATCTTGCGGTGTCCTTTCCCAGTGACAGTAGGGAAAGCAAGGCACGTATTGTATTGTTGCCTTCGAGAATAACAAGATGGTGTTTTTATCATATTGCATGAATTTATCCCTCTACATCATGTCATCTTGCTTAAGGCGTTACTCTGTTTTCATTAATTTAATACTCTAGATGCATGCTGGATAGCGGTCGATGAGTGGAGTAATAGTAGTAGATGCAGGCAGTAGTCGGTCTACTTGTCTCGGACGTGATGCCTATATACATGGTCATACCTAGATATTCTCATAACTATGCTCAATTCTATCAATTGCTCAACAGTAATTCATTCACCCACCATAAAATACTTATGCTCTTGAGAGAAGCCACTAGTGAAATCTATGGCCCCCGGGTCTGTTCTCATCATATTAATCTTCCATCACTTTATTATTGCCTTTGCTTTTTTACTTTGCTTTTTATTTTACTTTGCATCTTTATACCAAAAATACCAAAAATATTATCTATCATATCTATCAGATCTCACTCTCGTAAGTGACCGTGAAGGGATTGACAACCCTATTCGCGTTGGTTGCGAGGATTTATTTGCTTTGTGTAGGTACGAGGGACTCGCTCGTAGCCTCCTACTGGATTGATACCTTGGTTCTCAAAAACTGAGGGAAATACTTACGCTACTTTGCTGCATCATCCTTTCCTCTTCAAGAAAATCCAACGCAGTGCTCAAGAGGTAGCAGGGCAGTTCTGCTTCCAGTGACCAGTCCCTTTGCAGTAGAAGCACTCAGTCTCAGGCTTAGGTCCAGACTTGGGTTTCTTCACTTGAGCAGCAACTTGCTTGCCGTTCTTCTTGAAGTTCCCCTTCTTCCCTTTTTCCCTTTTTCTTGAAACTGGTGGTCTTGTTGACCATCAACACTTGATGCTCCTTCTTGATTTCTACCTCCACAGCCTTTAGCATCGCGAAGAGCTCGGGAATTGTCTTATCCATCCCCTGCATGTTATAGTTCATCACGAAGCTCTTGTAGATTGGTGGTAGTGATTGAAGAATTTTGTAAATGACACTATCATGCGGAAGATTAACTCCCAGTTGAATCAAGTGATTGTTATACCCAGACATTTTGAGTATATGCTCACTGACAGAACTATTCTCCTCCATCTTGCAGCTGTAGAACTTATTGGAGACTTCATATCTCTCAATCCAGGCATTTGCTTGAAATATTAACTTCAACTCCTGGAACATCTCATAAGCTCCATGACGTTCAAAACGTCGTTGAAGTCCCGGTTCTAAGCTGTAAAGCATGGCACACTGAACTATCGAGTAGTCATCAGCTTTACTCTGCCAGACGTTCATAACATATGGCGTTGCTACTTGAAAGTGCAACTATCCCTGGGTGGTTTTGGTAATTCCTAACAACATATAGCTCATTGAGCTAACAATATTCCAAGATGAATATTTCAGGAAAATCTCAAGGAATGGCATGGCATGGATGAGAAAAGTGGACCCCTCAAAATGCTAAGGATAAAAGGATTGGCTCAAGCTCAAAAGCTCAAGACTCTACATTTTATATTTTAGTGATCCAAGATCACATTGAGTCTATAGGAAAAGCCAATACTATCAAGGAGGGATGAGGTGTTGCTTAATGAGTTTCTTGCTCCATAGTGCTTAGTTATATGCTCCAAAACCCTCAACTACTTTCTCACATCCACATATGACCAAAACCCAAAGTCAAACTCGGCCCTACCGATTCTTTCTATCCGGCGCCACTGAGTTCAGATGTCATAGCCACTGCCACAAACGCTAGGCAAATCGGTCTCACCGATAGGGATCTCGGTCTCACCGAGATGGGATTGTAATCTCTTTATTTCCCTTCGTAACGTTTCGGTCTCACCGAGATGAGCGATCGGTCCCACCAAGATTGCAATGTAAACTCTCCGTTTCCCTTTCATAACATTTCGGTCCCACCAAAATGAGCGAACCGGTCCCACTGAGTTTACCTGACCAACTCTCTGGTTAGCTTATTACCAAAGTCGGTCTCACCGAGATTACGTTATGCCCTAACCCTAACCATATCGGTCCTACCGAGTTGCATGTCGGTTCCACCAAAAATCCTAACGGTCACTAGATTTGCTGAATCGGTCCGACCAAGTTTCTCAATTCGGTCTCACCGAGATTGGTAAATTGTGTGTAACGGTTAGTTTTTGTGTGGAGTCTATATATACCCCTCCACCCACTCTTCATTCATGGAGATAGCCATCAGAACGAACCTACACTTCCAATACACATTTTCTGAGAGAGAACCACCTACCCTTGTGTTGAGGCCAAGATATTCCATTCCTACCATATGAATCTTGATCGCTAGCCTTCCCCAAGTTGCTTTCCACTCAAATCTTCTTTCCACCAAATCCAAATTCTGTGAGAGAGAGTTGAGTGTTGGGGAGACTATCATTTGAAGCACAAGAGCAAGGAGTTCATCATCAACACACCATTTGTTACTTCTTGGAGAGTGATGTCTCCTAGATTGGCTAGGTGTCACTTGGGAGCCTCTGACAAGATTGTGGAGTTGAACTAAGGAGTTTGTAAGGGCAAGGAGATCGCCTACTTCGTGAAGATCTACCGCTAGTGAGGCAAGTCCTTCGTGGGCGACGGCCATGGTGGGATAGACAAGGTTGCTTCTTCGTGGACCCTTCGTGGGTGGAGCCCTCCGTGGCCTTGCGCAACCATTACCCTTTGTGGGTTGAAGTCTCCACCAACGTGGATGTACGATAGCACCACCTATCGGAACCACGACAAAAACATCCGTGTCTCCAATTGCGTTTGAATTCTCCAAACCCTTCCCTTTACATTCTTGCAAGTTGCATGCTTTACTTTCCACTGCTAATATACTCTTTGCATGCTTGCTTGAATTGTGTTAAGATTGCTTGACTTGTGCTAAGATAGCTAATATCTGCCAAAGACTAAAATTGGGAAAAGCATAAGTTTTTATTTGGTCAAGTAGTCTAATCACCCCCCCTCTAGACATACTTTCGATCCTACGAGTGGTATCAGAGCTTTGGTCTCCTTTTTCTTTGATTTCCATAGCTTTTGGTGGTCATAGCCTTGGTTTCACAACCTAGGAGAGCATGGCGTCTAGCGAGGGAAATTATCACCGTAGAGGTCCTTACTTTGATGGTACTAATTTTGCTAGTTGGAAGCATAAGATGAAAATGCATATTCTTGGACATAACCCCGCCGTTTGGGCTATTGTGTGTATTGGCTTCCAAGGTCAATTCTTTGATGGGAGAGAACCGAACCGTGAAGCTAGCGTGGAAGAGTTGAAGATGCTGCAATACAACGCTCAAGCTTGTGATATCCTCTTCAATGGTTGTGCCCCGAAGAATTCAACAAAATCAGCCGTCTTGAGAATGCAAAGGAAATTTGGGATACTTTGATTGATATGCATGAAGGTATCGATTCCGTCAAGGAATCCAAGTTGGACGTGCTTTAAATTCAACTTGACAAGTTCAAAATGAAGGATGGTGAAGGTGTCGCTGAAATGTACTCTAGGCTTGCTCTTATCACAAATGAGATTGCCGGCTTAGGAAGTGAAGAGATGACCGACAAATTCATCATCAAGAAGATAATAAGAGCTTTGGATGGAAAATATGATACCGTGTGCACATTGATCCAAATGATGCCCATTTACAAAGATCTCAAGCCAACTGAAGTCATTGGAAGAATTGTTGCTCATGAGATGTCACTCAAGGATAAGGAGGAACTTCACAACAAGTCAAGTGGTGCTTACAAAGCCTCATGTGAAGCCCCCACATCATCAAGTGAGAAACAAACCTTCAATGAAGAATTGAGCTTAATGGTGAAGAACTTCAACAAGTTCTACAAGAGTAGAAGCAAAGAGAGAAGCTCCAAGTCAAGGTCCTACAATGACAAAAGATCTTCTAGTCTAGAGCGCAATTGCTACAATTGTGGGAGACCCGGACACTATTCCAATGAGTGTACGGCACCCTACAAAAGAAGAGAAGAATCACCCAAGAGAAGAAGTAGAAGAGAAGAATCACCACCAAGAGAGAGGAGGAGTAGAGATGATCGTTATGAACGAAGAACATCCCGGAGAAGCAAAGATTCGGAAAGGAAGGACAAATCATCAAGGAGCTACACAAAACGAAGACATCAAGCTCATGTTGGTGAATGGGTATCCGGCTCCGACTCCGACAATCACTCCGAGAGAAGCTATCACTCCGACTCCGAATATTCTCAAGATGAAGGTGTTGCCGGTCTAGCACTTGTGTCAACCAACTCCTACGACATATTTGATTCACCAAATGAAGGAATTGGAAGATGCTTCATGGACAAAGGTCCAAAGGTAACACATCCCGAGTATGTTGATTTCAATAGTGATGAAGATGACTTGTTAGGTGATGATGATTTACTTGTTGAAAACTGTAGTGATGAATACTATGATGAAACGTCAACTAATCATGCTAATCAAGATAAAACGAATGACAATGATAAGGAGAAGATTGAGCTTCTAACCAAAGAACTAAACACTCTTAAGTTAGCTCATGAAACTATCTTAGAAGATCATCGAGAACTTTTAAGGACTCATGAGAAGTTACGCTTTGGAAAGCTCAACCTTGAGCAAGAGCATGAGTTCTTAAAGGCAATCATTGTTGATCTCCGTAAGAAAAGTTCTTCTTACATTGCCAAGCGTTTACTCTTATCTACTTACATGCCTCAAGTCAAGTCTAGTAACAAGAACAAGAAGAATTCTTCCTCTAGTAGTAACAATAATCATGCTAAACCCAATGATGTTGCTTCTATTAGTTCTCTTGATTCCACTAATGATTCTCTTAGCCAAGTTACACTTGAGCAAGAAAATAGCTTATTGAAGGGAATTATAGAGAAAGGTGTTTACAAGAGCCTTGCCGGGAGTAAGCAATTTGAGGAAATTGTACGCAAGCAAGTAAGGCACCGAAAGAACCAAGGTGTTGGTTTTGAACGAAAGTTCAATGCCAATGGAGTTGAGTGGGAAGAAGATCAATACCCCAAGACGAAGTTTGTTCCTCAACGAGAAAAGTATGATCCTACTTCCTTCAAGGGGACACAATCTCAAGATGATCTTCCACCACAAGACCACAAGCAAAAAGGCAAGGATAACCTTCAAGAGGAGATTGATGCATTTGAAGAAGCTCCAAAGGCCTTGGTCAAGTGGGTTCCCAAGAATACGTCAAGCTCTACTTCATCAAGTACGACTACAACTCCAAGGATTCCCATCAAGATGGTGTGGATCCCGAAGAAGAAGAACTAGAGAGTTCTTGAGGGTGACTCCGCCAACATATTTCACTCATATAATTTTGGCAACTACAAGTGCAATCAACTTTCACATCTTGCACTAGTTCAATGAGTCACAAGCCCTCTTGTTGGTAAGACAAGGGACAAGGTAACCTAATGCTTTCATAGACATCATCTTATGTGTGCATCACTCTATGTCTATGGATATCCTTGTTTGTTCCTTGTGGGACTAACCCGTGTAGGTATTGAAAGTGCAACTCACTCCAAAAGGATTGCTCCAAATGATCTTCATCAACATTGAGCATCCACATCTTCAACACCTACATGAAGTCATCATCGACAAAACCCAAGGTTAGTTCATCCCTCTAAGGGGGGATCTCACATCTAGGGGGAGCTTTACTCTAAAAATTGAGCTAAAGCAACTCTAATGGTGTGAACACATCGATGCATTATGTAAAAGTGGTAACCCCACTTGAGCTTAAACGATGAGTATGACCTATGATCAAATGTTCTCATTCGAATCCTAAGTCAATATACTCATATATAGATGACCTAGTCATCGCCAATTGCCTGATAGATACTAGAATTGGTTGTGCATGCTTTGCCACATATTTCATATGCCATTTTATTGTGTGAGCATGTTGGTTGCATATTTTACTCATTCGAGGACATCCACTTGTTGTTTTGATTGATTGGTTTCTTTTTCTTTTGCCAAGTGGATGGACAAGAATGCCTAAGAAACTTCTCTAGCTATCTATGCTCTTCTCGTCTCAAACCCTATTCATGCTACATCACAAAATTTGATCAAGTCAGATTCGAACCACTCTGTGTGAGGAGCACTCGGAGTCCCCAATTTGTCATAGACTTAAACTTCCAAAACTTCTTTGTGCGTTTCGATCTGACCGATTCTTCCATTTCGGTCATACCGAGATCACTAAGTCGATCTAGGTTTTCAATCTCGGTGCAACCGATTTGAACTTCTCGGTCACACCGAGTTGCTGTAACTATCAGCAGTTATGCATCTCGGTGCCACCAAGTTGTTCCACTCGGTCACACCGATAGGGTCGGGCTATATATACCCACGGGCAAAAATTTGGAAACTTTCTTCAAACTCTTTCACCCGCGCGTAGCCCGCTCTGCCTCCAGGGTCTCCAGATCGTCCTCCTCGTCGCCAGCCGCCTCCTGTCGCTGGTCTCCGCCGCCGTCAATGGAAATCATCCCCACCGTTGCCGCCGTAGCGAGTTCATCGCCGAACTAGGGTATGGACTCGATCACTGTGCTATCCCCGTCTGATTCCTAGCACATTGTGTTTGTCATGAATCTTGCCACGATTGAAACTATTCTATCCAGTCAAAACACTTCGTAGACTAGAGATGAATTGAAAATTTAGGGTTAGGTTTCCGCCAAAACCATCTCGGACCACCGGGTTGTAGAACTCGGTTCCACCGATTCGGCTAAGGCCATTGCACATGTGATTCTTGGTCTGGCCGAGAATTGCAAATCGGTGTGACTGAGTTCAGGACTTTGTGAAACCCTAGCAGTCTTAGTGCCACCGAACTGTGACTCGGTCTGATCGAGTTTACTAGTTTAGGTTCCAAAAGCTGCTTCGGTATCACCGAGTTTACAAATCAGTTGATCCGAAATGCTTTCTGTGGAAAACTAAAACTAAGTTTTTAACTCATTCTTTTGCAAAAATCTCTGTATTTTGTGATGCTCATCCACTCTATCTCATCTATATCTACTCACAGGGTCTGCAGTCAATGCTTGCAATATGTCTGATCAGAGTGACAGCCATAACAGGGAAGAGGAGCAGATTCAAATGAGTGAGGGCACTAGTCCCTCTAGCAGCTCTGATGAGGGTAGTAGGAGCACTCCAAGCAACTTACCCAAGGCAGCCACCAGGGCCAGAAAGAAGAGAACCTCAGAATCCGAGGATGAAGACTATGTGGCTGTTGAGGATGAGGCCATTTCCAAGAAGAAGGTGCTCAAGAAGGAGTATGGCACAGCTGCTGCCACCAAGCCTGGTATGAAGACCAAAGTACCTGCCAAAGGATTCCCATGTCTAAAGCCAGAGCCTCTACTCAAGCATCTTTGGAATCTGAACCCAAAGAGGCTGCTGCAGAAGGGAAGAATAGGAAGGAAAGGGTCAAGAAGACCATGGCCAGAGTTATTGGAAAGCCTTCCATGATGGAAGAGGAGGAAGAAGAAGAGGTTGCTGCACCAGCACCCAAGGCTCAAAAGCTTATGGGTGATGCTATCAGGTCAGGGGATGCATCATCAAAGCCCAAAGAAGCACCCAAAGCTGCCTCCAAACCCAAGACTGTACCTAAGAGGAGTACAAGGAACATTCCAGCTGCTGAGAAGAACAAGGCCCCAGTGCCTGAAATTGTTGCTGAAGAAGAAGATGATGAGACACATGTCTTGAGAAAATTGAAGCCAAAAATCCCAGATCATAATGATGCTCATCCTGTAGCTGAGAACATGAAGATCAGGAGAGACTCAGGATTAAGGCTATGGAGAGAGTCAGATCCATATGCCACCAGAAGGAGGACTGTTGTTGACTACTTGTTCCACACAAAGGAACAACAGGATTTCTATGAGACAGTGTTGTTGGACAAGAAGCCAATAGTGTGTGACATGAGGTGGGTTGACTGGACCTACATGAAGGAGAATGAAGAACACTATCCTGGTGTGTATGATAGTTTCAGTGCTTGTGGAGTGGTAGACTTTGTTGGAAAGAAGCTCACAAAGTGGAATGAGGAGCTCATAATGCAATTCTACTCCACAACACACTTCTATCCAGATGGCAGGATAGTATGGATGTCTGAAGGTACTAGGTACCAGTCATCAATTGAAGAATGGGCTAATCTGATCAATGCACCTAAGGAGGAAGAGGATGACTTGGATGTCTACGCCAAGAAGAAGATGGATCACAACTCTATGGCACATATGTACAAGGAGATCCCAGATGCTGCTATAGAATCACACAAGTTTGGATCGGTACATTACCTTCTGTCAGGACTGCCAACCATTAACTGGATCCTCAGGCACACTCTCTTGCCCAAGTCAGGTGACCACAACATGATCAGAGGCCATGCAATAAATCTGCTACACTTATTTGATGTGCCACAGAAGTTCAAGGTCACGAGCCTTATAGTTGAGACTATCAAGAGGACAGCTGCTGACCAAAAGAGAAGTTGTGGATATGCCCCACAGATCCAGGAACTGATTAACTCCAAGATGGGCATAGGCACATACTTGTTGGACAAGGAGCATATGCCTATCTATCCAGACTTTGAGGACAACCAAGTGGTTATGGATGAAGATGAACCATCTTCTATGCAAGCACAAGATAAGAAGGAGAAGGCAAGGACTGAGAAGGCTGCCAAGATGCCAACAATGGAAGAGGCATCTCAGTACTTTTTGAAGAGCAAACAGGATCAACTTGGCTACTTGATTGCATCCACTCTGAGGATTGAGAAGAGGCTGGCCACCTTGACTCGAAAACAGGAGAGCTTGGAGAGGATCATGGAGCAGAAATTCTATGACATGGATGTGAAGGTCACAGAGATCCAGTCCGTTGTTGAGCAACTTCAGGATGATATGCAGGAGAGGAAGGGCAAGTCAACCACTAAGGCATTTGCCAGAGTGCCTAAAGCTCAGAGATCAGCTGCAGTGCCAGTGACAGACACCAGAGCCACTTCATCTGCACCAGCTATAGCTTCAGTGCTACCAGCTCCAGCACCTACTCCACCAGCTTCATCTACATCAACTGATGCCTTCGTCCTTGGCGTTCTATCTACACCACCACCTGAAGATCAAGCCTGAGATACGATTTAGTACTATGCATTTTCTATGAACTTTTTGGTAACTTGTTGCCAAAGGGGGAGAAAAATGTATAGATCATAGGCTTCGAGAGAGAGTGTTGCTTTTTATTCTTTCTTGCTTTGGTGGTTGAACTTTATTTGCTTGTTTGAGATACATTATGTCTGTGTGATACTTGGATGATCATGTGTTTGATCATATGCTACATTAATGCTTGTTGGATGACATTATCCTTTTTATCCCTATATGATCATTCACTTTGCTTGGTGATGAGTGCATGTATTCAATTATTATCATTTTGAGCGCTGCACCAAAATGTATGTGACATGGAAGAGTAACCCATGAGCCTAACTTCTTGTGCATTTGCAGTCCAAAGCAAATCTTAAACTCTGCACAAATTTAGGGGGAGCTCTTGCTTATCACATACTTCTCAAAGCGACAATGTTTTTCACTCTTATTATCATTTGTCAAAGCTTTGATCTATATGTTGTCATCAATTACCAAAAAGGGGGAGATTGAAAGTGCAACTATCCCTGGGTGGTTTTGGTAATTCCTAACAACATATAGCTCATTGAGCTAACATTATTCCAAGATGAATATTTCAGGAAAAGCTCAATGAATGGCATGGCATGGATGAGAAAAGTGGACCCCTCAAAATGCTAAGGATAAAAGGATTGGCTCAAGCTCAAAAGCTCAAGACTCTACATTTTATATTTTAGTGATCCAAGATCACATTGAGTCTATAGGAAAAGCCAATACTATCAAGGAGGGATGAGGTGTTGCTTAATGAGTTTCTTGCTCCATAGTGCTTAGTGATATGCTCCAAAACCCTCAACTACTTTCTCACATCCACATATGACCTAAACCCAAAGTCAAACTCGGCCCTACCGATTCTTTCTATCCGGCGCCACCGAGTTCAGATGTCATAGCCACTGCCACAAACCCTAGGCAAATCGGTCTCATCGATAGGGATCTCGGTCTCACCGAGCTGGGATTGTAATCTCTCTGTTTCCCTCGTAACGTTTCGGTCTCACCGAGATGAGCGATCGGTCCCACCGAGATTGCAATGTAAACTCTCTGTTTCCCTTTCGTAACATTTTGGTCCCACCGAAATGAGCGCGGTCCCACCGAGTTTACCTGACCAACTCTCTGGTTAGCTTATTACCAAAGTCGGTCTCACCGAGTTTGTGTAATTGGTCTCACAGAGATTACGTTATGTCCTAACCTAACCATATCGGTCCTACCGAGTTGCATGTCGGTCCCACCGAAAATCCTAATGGTCACTAGATTTGCTGAATTGGTCCGACCGAGTTTCTCAATTCGGTCTCACCGAGATTGGTAAATTGTGTGTAACGGTTAGTTTTTGTGTGGAGGCTATATATACCCCTCCACCCACTCTTCATTCGTGGAGACAGCCATCAGAACGAACCTCCACTTCCAATACACATTTTCTGAGAGAGAACCACCTACCCTTGTGTTGAGGCCAAGATATTCCATTCCTACCATATGAATCTTGATCTCTAGCCTTCCCCAAGTTGCTTTCCACTCAAATCTTCTTTCCACCAAATCCAAATCCTGTGAGAGAGAGTTGATTGTTGGGGAGACTATCATTTGAAGCACAAGAGCAAGGAGTTCATCATCAACACACCATTTGTTACTTCTTAGAGAGTGGTGTCTCCTAGATTGGCTAGGTGTCACTTGGGAGCCTCCGACAAGATTGTGGAGTTGAACCAAGGAGTTTGTAAGGGCAAGGAGATCGCCTACTTCGTGAAGATCTACCGCTAGTGAGGCAAGTCCTTCGTGGGCGACGGCCATGGTGGGATAGACAAGGTTGCTTCTTCGTGGAACCTTCGTGGGTGGAGCCCTCCGTGGACTTGCGCAACCGTTACCCTTTGTGGGTTGAAGTCTCCACCAACATGGATGTACGATAGCACCACCTATCGGAACCACGACAAAAATATCCGTGTCTGCAATTGCGTTTGAATTCTCCAAGCCCTTCCCTTTACATTCTTGCAAGTTGCATGCTTTACTTTCCGCTGCTCATATACTCTTTGGATGCTTGCTTGAATTGTGTTAAGATTGCTTGACTTGTGCTAAGATAGCTAAAATCTGCCAAAGACTAAAATTGGGAAAAGGATAAGTTTTTATTTGGTCAAGTAGTCTAATCACCCCCCCCCCTCTAGACATACTTTCGATCCTACACTCCTGCAGCGGGTTTGGCACCTAGCGGTGCTTCCAGGACGTAATTCTTCTGTGTAGCAATGAGGATAATCCTCAAGTTACGGACCCAGTCCGTGTAGTTTCTACCATTATCTTTCAACTTAGCTTTCTCTAGGAACGCATTAAAATTCAACAGAACAACAGCACGGGCCATCTATCTACAACGACATAGACATGCAAAATACTATCAGGTACTAAGTTCATGATAAATTAAAGTTCAATTAATCAAATTACTTAAGAACTCCCACTTAGATAGACATCCCTCTAATCATCTAAGTGATCACGTGATCCATATCAACTAAACCATGTCCGATCATCACGTGAGATGGAGTAGTTTTCGATGGTGAACATCACTATGTTGATCATATCTACTATATGATTCACGCTCGACCTTTTAGTATTAGTGTTCCGAGGCCATATCTTCATTTGCTAGGCTCGTCAAGTTTAACCCGAGTATTCTGCATGTGCAAAACTGGCTTTCACCCGTTGTATGTGAACGTAGAGCTTATCACACCCGATCATGATGTGGTGTCTCGGCATGACGAACTTTCGCAACGGTGCATACTCAGGGAGAAAACTTGTACCTTGAAATTTAGTGAGAGATCATCTTATAATGCTACCGCCAAACTAAGCAAAATAAGATGCATAAAAGATAAACATCACATGCAATCAATATAAGTGATATGATATGGCCATCATCATCTTGTGCCTTTGATCTCCATCTCCAAAGCACCGTCATGATCACCATCGTCACCGGTGCGACACCTTGATCTCCATCGTAGCATCGTTGTCATCTCGCCAACTATTGCTTCTACGACTATCGCTACCGCTTAGTGATAAAGTAAAGCAATTACATGGCGATTCCATCTCATACAATAAAGCGACAACCATATGGCTCCTGCCAGTTGCCGATAACTCCGTTACAAAGCATGATCATCTCATACAATAAAATTTAGCATCATGTCTTGACCATACCACATCACAACATGCCATGCAAAATCAAGTTAGACGTCCTCTACTTTGTTGTTGCAAGTTTTACGTGGATGCTACAGGCTGAGCAAGAACCGTTCTTACCTACGCATCAAAACCACAACGATATTTTGTCAAGTATGTGCTGTTTTAACCTTCAACAAGTACCGGGCGTAGCCACACTTGATTCAACTAAAGTTGGAGAAACTGACACCCGCCAGCCACCTGTGTGTGAAGCATGTCGGTAGAACCAGTCTCGCGTAAGCGTACGCGTAATGTCGGTCCGGGCCGCTTCATCCAACAATACCGCCAAATCAAAGTATGACATGCTGGTAAGCAGTATAACTAGTATCGCCCACAACTCACTTGTGTTCTACTCGTGCATATAACATCTACGCATAAACCTGGCTCGGATGCCACTGTTGGGGAACGTAGTAATTTCAAAAAAATTCCTAAGCACACGCAAGATCATGGTGATGCATAGCAACGAGAGGGGAGAGTGTTGTCCACGTACCCTCGTAGACCGTAAGCGGAAGCGTTATGACAACGCGGTTGATGTAGTCGTGCGTCTTCATGATCGACCGATCCTAGTATCGAACGTACGACACCTCCGTGATCTGCACACGTTCAGCTCGGTGACGTCCCACGAACTCACGATCCAGTAGAGCTTCGAGGGAGAGCTTCGTCAGCACGACGGCGTGATGACGGTGATGATGATGTTGGGGAACGTAGTAGTAATTCAAAATTTTCCTACGTGTCACCAAGATCAATCTAGGAGATGCTGGCAGTGAGGGAGACAGAGTGCATCTTCGTACCCTTGAAGATCGCTAAGCGGAAGCATTACAAGTACGCGGTTGATGGAGTCGTACTCGCGGCGATTCAAATCGTGGAAGATCCGATTTAGCGCCGAATGGACGACGCCTCCGTGTTCAACACATGTACAGCTCGGGGACGTCTCCTCCTTCTTAAAGCAAGGGGAGAGGAGAAGTTGAGGGAAAGCTCCGGCAGCACGACGGCGTGGTGGTGGTGGAGCTCGTGGTTCTCCGGCAGGGCTTCGCCAAGCACTATGGAGGAGGAGGAGATGTTGGAGGAGGAGAGGGTTGCGCCAGGGAAGGGGTGCGGCTGCCCTCTCTCTCCCTCACTATATATAGGGGGAAGGTGGGTGGAGGAGGCGCCCTAAGGTTCCCTAGGTGAGGGGCGGCGGCCACAGGGGAAACCCTAGATGGGTTTGGGCGCCCCCCTAGGAAACTTGCCCCCCAAGCCGGGAGGGGCCGGCTGCCCTAGGGGAGGCGCCCCCACCTCTCCAGGTTATGTGAGAGGGGTGGGGAGGGGCGTAAAGCCCCTTAGTGGGCTGGTGTGCCCCTCCCCTTGGCCCATAAGGCCCCCAACGCTGCCGGGCCTCCAAACCCCTTCGGACATCACTGGTCGTCACCCGGTACCCCCGGAACGATTCCGGACTCCAATACCCTTCGTCCAATATATCGATCTTCACCTCCGGACCATTACGGAGTTCCTCGTCACATCCGGGATCTCATCCGAGACTCCAAACAACTTTCGGTAACCACATACTATTTCCCATAACAACTCTAGCGTTACCGAACCTTAAGTGTGTAGACCCTACGGGTTCAGGAACCATGCAGACATGACCAAGACACCTCTCCGGCCAATAACCAATAGCGGGATCTGGATACCCATATTGGCTCCCACATGTTCCACGATGATCTCATCGGATGAACCACACTGTCACGGATTCAATCAATCATGTCGTGGTTTTGTCACGGCAGATTTCCTCATGAAAGGACTTAGTCGTGGAGCCATCGCTACGGGTTAGCTTAATAAAGGGGTTAAAGCGGACAAGGGACGCAAGAGAGTTTTATACTAGTTCACCCCCTTACGATGAAGGTAAAAGCCTACGTCTAGTTGTGCTGGAATTGATGGGGTTTCGACGACCAGGGAGCGAATACGCTTTGCCTGAGTCTCGAGTTGTTGTCTGTTGTCCTGAACCGCTGCCGGGTCGTCCCCTTATATACATGGGTTGACACCCGTCGGTTTACAGAGTCCCGAGGCCGGCTCATAAACGTGTCCGGCTCGGTCTTCGCTCTTTCTACCTTACAATGCAAGTTACATATCAATGCCGGTTTATAGCTATAGGCCTTAAACCGGTTCTGGACCCTGGGCCTTTACACAACGTCTCCGTCTGTCTTCATGGGCTTCGAGTATAATGAACTAATGATGAAGTTAACCCGGCCTCTCCTACCCGGTTTACACCCAGTAGTAATATCCCCAACATTAGGCCCCAGACTGATTTGGACTGGTTCATGTGAGTCAAGAAAACTTCGTCTTCAACATCTTCACGAAATTTTGTAAACCGCTGTGACGTCATCTTCCCGGGCCATGGTAACCCGTCGTGACGTCATCTATCATTAAAAACTGTGTATGACACATCTTCACTAATGGGTCTCCGACAATCGAGGTGACAGCTCCGCCTTATTTCCAAATTTCTGGCTCCTCGATTTTTGCGCCTGACACTTATCCCTTGCCTTTATAAATAGGGCCGAGGGGTTATTTTCACCTTTCCCCCTCGTGCCTCTTCACGTCGTCGTCTTCCACGCGCTGCTTGACCTGTGGAGGTCCGCCGCCACCGTCAACCGTCGACCGTCACCTCTGCCTCAACTCCGCCCGCTGCATCACCCTGAGCATAGCAGAGATCCGCGGTGCTTCTCCGCTCTTCCATTAGCATCGGTAAACTTTCCATCCCTCCACCATAGATTTTCTTCTAGGGTTTCGGTGTTCTTCGGTGTTCATCAGTGTTCTTTGTTCATATGATAGCTCTTGATAGAATCCTGAATATTTGCTCTATATAATGATAACCTTAGCCTCTGTTTCCATCTATGCATCCCATTAAAGTAGAAGATCCCGTCCGAAACTTCTTCCACTATTTCGGCACTGCTTCTTAGGTCTGAATATATTTCCCTTTTCTAATATACAGTAGATCCAAAGGTATACTGCCAATTTGTGAAACCTGTTTATCCTTCACTTACACATCTGTAGATTTGCATCTTCAATGTCAGACTAGGCGGTTTAACTTTTAGAAAAATGATGACCCGGTATATGCCATTAGTCCCCTTGTTGAACTGCCAATGTACTTCCACTTATAGCCTTTATTTAGTAAATTCCGGTTTAAGATTACCAACTCCGGTTTAGCAATATGCTTATATCCTTGAACCGCCGTATAGTTGTCCGCTGTAATTCTTAAACCGGTAACTGTCATGTTGTAGATCATTCATTATCATGGCCAAGCAAGTGTATGAATGCAACTGGGTCCCTTCTCGAGTAACAGAGGAACAGTTAGACAACCTTGTCAAAACGGGTGCTTTGACCTAGAAAGATATCATTCACTGGAGGGTCCTTGGCCCGGAATGTCCTCCTACACCCAAGGACGGAGAGGTTGTTGTATTTGCTGATCACTTAGGCCGGGGTTTCAACCCTCCCGGTTCAAAAAATTTCCGGGACGTACTGGCCAGCTTTCAACTGCGCCCACAAGACATCGGTCCGGTGACCAATATCTGCCACTTCCATGTTTTTTGTGAGGTTTATCTTCAAGAGGAACCCACAGTAGAACTATTCAGGGATTTCTTTCACCTAAACCGTCGCACCGAGTTCAAAGATGGATCCAACACAGAACTGGGTGGGATGGCGATTCAGAAAAGAAAAGAAGTCACCTTTCCTCATGCCAATCTCCACAGTCACCCCAAAGAATGGAACCAAACCTGGTTTTATTGCAAAGATACGTCTCCAGCTGACGAAAATCCCCTGCCGGGTTACCGTCCTGAGCGTCTGATCAACACACATCCTCTTCCTTAGAGGCTGACTGGTAAAGAGAGAATCAAATATGCTCCTCAACTATCAAAGCTTAGGGCCTTTATGGTGAACGGTTTGACAGGAGTGGATTTTGCACGCTGCTGGATAAGCTGGAGCGTTTTGCTCTTAAGCCGGCGCCCCGGTTTGATGTGTGAGTATACTGGTAGTTTGAAGGATGCTCAACGACACATTGATATTCATCTTACAGAAGACGAAGTCACTGAAGTTGTAAAAAAGATGTTGAATGAACCGGAGGCTGCTTGTGCTAAATCCGGACTACTCCCTTTCTGCGCCATCAACAAACCGCCAGCTGTAAGAATCATATCATCTGCTTATCTGAAATTGCTTCTGTCCCAATATGTTCTGAAAATGTGATGATTTTTTAACAGGGTGATGATCCGTTCTGGAACAAGAAACCCTCGCAAGACAAACCGGTCAAGCCAACTCGTCCAAAAGCCAAAGTTGTTAAAAAGCCTGCCAAGAGAAGGACCACTGCATCTTCCGATCCACAAGTCGATGATGATGTGGGTAATCCGAAACTAGAGGTAGAACTTGACTCACTTCGTTCATTTTTCATACGCCTTATTGATGATGATTATTGTCAGGACGACGCTGAAGTCAGTCATGCTGATGGTGTAGAGGTAATCGTTCTTTCCTCCGATTCAAACCCTTTGCTATCACTAAAAACCCGTCGAGCAAACCGGAAAGTTAAATTTTCTCATCCTCTTGCTTACTTGGATCCGAACTTTCTTGTGAAGACACAACCGCACGAGGCACGCCGCACAACCCGGCATAGCGGCTAGGTAGTTACCTCCGCCGGTTTACCGAACAGTCCGGTTCGGAAACGTCGATCAGAGGTCTCTTATTCCCTTGACACTTCACGCCCCAAAACGGGTTGTTTTCGTCAACCTCTTAATCCGTCTGATTTAAATTATCAGGGCACTTCTCATTCATCCTCTGGCGAGTCGTCAGCCACCAAACTTCCACCCCTCAAAACGGTTATTGGGTAAGTTATGCACTTGCTTTATCCTTGATATGCGTTTTATACGCTATACTGACCTTCATGTTTTACTTTTTCAGTGCGAAGCCCAGACCAAGCAAGAAGGCTCGGTTGAACACCCCGGCTGATGAAGACGTGGCTGTTAATTCGGAGAAGACTCCAGATCCTGAAGAGGCCAATATTGATGATATGTTGAATGACCCACCGCCTCAAGATCATGACTTCACGTTCTTGAGGCGAAGTTGACACCACAGGCCATGCTGACCAGCTGACCAGTCCTATCCGAACTGACAAACCGGCAAGTCCAGCAAAGGATACTAACAAACCGGCCACTCCAGTACGAGCTGCCAAGGAGAAAGATGATGATGTTCTGATTACCGGTGTTGGCTATACGGATCCAGGGAATCCTGTCGCTTTGTCGAAGCATACCGCCAAAGAGGAATTTTCTGCAATTGGCAAAGGCAAATGGAATGCCGATCTGTCCACCTACGCCCATCTGAACGCTCAAGACCTTCATTCCGGCTATCTGAATCGTCTGTACACCAGCCGTGACTATGAAGCCGGTCTGGTCAATATGATGAAAGAAAAATATGAGGTAACTTTATACATGCTTCTCTTTCTGTATTGTTTTTGCAGCTTATCAATTCCAGTAGCCCCCAAGTGACGGTTTAAGATACCAACTTGAACCGGGACTTTAATAGCAATCTCGAGCTTGCAACAATGCATCTTAACTTCACTGATGTAGCCCCCAAGGGCCGGTTTAACTGTATAAAGATGAAGCAGGACTTTGTAGAAGAATTCCCTTTTTAGCAAGTTATGAGCAAATACACATTAGCCCCCAAGTGCCAAGCTTAATTCTTGTATTGTGCTTGGGACTTCGAAAAAAAATTGTCTGACAGAGCAAATATGCATTAGCCCCCAAGTACCAAGGGCATAACTTGTTATGGGCTTGGTACTTCAAGTATGTACTGTCACCTCACCATATGACTGTCTCTTTGTAGGCTGAGCTGAGCAAAAAAGAGAGCCAAACCGCTGATCTCCAAGAAAACCTTAAATTGCAACAAGCTGAAACCTCCAAGGCGAAGGAAGAGTTGACCAGCGCTCTAGGCGCTATGGAGAAACTGAAAGAAGGCTTCAACAAGGAACAGTCGGATTGGGAAAGTGAAAAATCTGATTTGATCAAAAGGGCTGAGAAAGCAGAAGCTGCTCTTAAACCGGTGGTTGATGAACTGACTAGCTTAAAGCGGCAGGTTCATGCCATGACCGCAGCTGTGTTTGGTAAGCATCCTTAACTCCCGATTTGACCATATTCTTTCATGTATCTGCCGATTTACTAATCCTTGCAATGATATAGGAACTCGTATTGGCCACTTGGGATCTGACGTTCAGAAGAAGTTAAAAGTAGCCTATACTCTGATGAGCAGCTGTATACCGGCGTGCAACAGATCATATATACTGCTTCTCACTACAATCCTCCTCCCACCTTGATTAAGGATACCTTAGAAAGGTTATCCATGCTTCCTGCCCGGGTTGACGAACTGAAAAAGTCTGCTGCTAGGACGGGCACTTTGGCTGCACTGACCCGGGCAAAGGCATGGGTACCTGACTTTGATCCAATTGAAGCGGCCCAAGGTTATCCCAGTTTGAAGGAAGACGGGACAGAATTTGGCGAAGATGATCTCCGGATCATAAACCGGGAGGTAGGCCCATTGGCTTGTCAACTAGTTGAAGAAGCGGACCTGTCATACTATCAAGCAAATTGTGATGACAAGAACAAGCGGGTTGCTGCACCAATCCCCGAAGCTCAAAATCTTATCCCGCCAATCCGTAAGCACACTTATGCCCCTGCCATTGAACCGTCCACGCTGATAAGTGATGAAGCTGTATTCCAAGCCCTAACTGGGATCGACTGGGCAACTGTTGATTTCCAGCCACTGGGTAGAGAAGAAGAAGCTGAACCGGCGCGAGATGACCCGCAACCGTCAGGCCAAGCTGGTGACCAATCATGAACCGGAGGCCGGTTTAGTCTTGGACATGCTGCGACATGTATTGGAGAAAATAATTATCCTTGTGGGCACGGGAACGCCTTGTAATAGGCTAGTTAAAAACATTTGGTCTGGTATGCCTTCGTGCATTTTTATCTGCTTGCTTAAACCAACATGTTTATGATATTCATAATCCATAGCCATTTATTCAAGCTGTTCCTGCAGATAAAAAGCTCAAAGCGCCCTGGCGGTTTACCGCCGGGCGGGTCATGATACTCATAATCCGTCTGATTTTAATTAGTGACCCGACCTCAGACGGTCAAGCCTCGTTGTTTTGTGCCATCCTCGGATCAAGATCTTTGCACACACAGACATCAATGTATATATCAAAGTGCAATCACATGTATAATTAACGTAAAACTGATATATACCTCATAAGTCACAGCGGAAACAAATAGTCGGGTGTGGAGTCCCATCAACGCCATCGGCAGGTTGAGTGTAGACCGTAACCCTGTACCGTACTCTTACTCGTCGAGGAAAATATCTGCAACATGATACGTTGCAGCCGTGTAGGTCAGTACATTGAATGTACCAGCAAGATCACAACATGAATAAACAGATGATAAACTATACTATATGCAGTATGGCTCTGTGGCTTTGTATCTGAGTTTTGTTTGCATAAAAGCTGATTTTAATTTCCCTACATCAAAGGAATAAATGAAGTCTGTACTATGGAGTTTTCTATCATGACATGGTTCCGCCAACCGATGTCTCATAGCCCACAATCATCATAAGTTGCCCACAATTAAGTTATCAATCCGTGTTGAGAGTTCCAGATAGATCCAGTCCAGATGCTCAAATTGTCCGTAACGGGGACACGGCTAATCGATTAGGTTTTAACCCTCTGCAGAGGTTTGTACACTTTACCCGCAAGATTCGATCCCTCTCTTTACGTTCTCGCACTTCAGGGTGTTTGAGAACAAGATGACCAAACATGGTCTTCCAAAGAGTTCCTCGACCACCGTCCGTTACTCAACCCATCCTACCGTAGTTCTACATCTGCTAGTACCGTCCCAGCCAGAGTCACTACTAAGGTCAACCAAGCCATAGCCCATAATGACTTGCGGTTGCACAGGTAAGCTTCCGGGCATGAAGTATTCTTCCGTCTCTTTGGGTCTGGGTGAAGCTTTCCGCAAGATGTCATGGCGCTTCTCCATGCATCCCGCCAACCACTGGTTTCTCCAGGTGCCCACAACCGCCCTTCACCCAGTGAGTGTGTATTGAATTCTTGTCTCGAGTCTTGAAGTCTTGAGGCCTTGAAGATGCAGTCCTTGCAGCTTTCATCATGGTGTTGTCGTCATTGACGTAGATCCTCCATTCTCACACCACTCTTGAGCACTCATACCAAACCCCGTCTACTATAGCGTAGCATTTAAATAAAACGTCCGGGCTTGGTAATAGGGTGATGGGTTCCTACCTCATGCATACTACTCAACTACAAGAATTTCAATAACACTCTTGAGGGGTGGTTGCAAGGATGCCACTAAATGCAATAAAACATAGGTATGAAAGCAATGATCAAAGTGAACTTGCACGGTGATGTTGACGAAGAAGAATTATCGTTCTCAAGAAATAACTTGATAGACTACTCGTCACTCGCTGATGAAATCTATATAACAAACATATCATTCACATAAGCACTCACACTAACAATCAAAACAAAAGAGAGAGCGAATAAGAATCCGAAGGAACTTCAAATAAAACTAGGAGTCTTCTTCTACAACATTCACAAAAATAGTTTTGTCTAACGGAAAATAAAACACTAAAATAACAGAGAATAAAATATAAATTTAGTTAAGACAAATAAAAAAATAAAGTATTTTTTCATAAAGCTATTTTGAAAGTATTTTCAATTGGGAGTTAAAACAGTAGAAAATCCATTGCAAGTTATTAGCGAACTTGAATTGATTTCACGATAACAAAATAAAAATAAATATAAAAACTTGTTGAACACCTACTGTTTAACTAATAGAAACCAAACATAAACTTTCTGAAATATAAAATAAAATAATTTAAAAACAACTATAGAAAAAAAGTAGCTATAATTGAATAGAACTAAAACAGAATTTGTTTTACATGAAACAATAAGCTAAAATACTCAAACAATTTTGAAGTTTTTACCACTGGTAAATATGATCACTAGTGATCAGTAGAAAAAGAATCAAATAAAATCTATTTTTAAACTCCCGAATAAGCAAAACAAGCTTTAATTCAAATCTGATCTAACTCAATTTTTATAAATCCAAACATAGACAAATTATATATTTTGGAAACTACAAGAAAATTGTGATCTAACGCAAAAGAATCAGCATCATTGGACTTCTAGATCAAAAGTTATAAGCTAAACAAGAACGGAACTAAATCTGTTACGGAAATAAATCTGAAAACGAAAACGGAGTTACCTGACGTGAGGCAGAGATGGCAGGAAGGAGACGGCGATGTGGAGGCTGCTCGGCGAGGGGGCGAGGTCGCCGGCGAGGGTGGGGTGGCGGAGGAGGGGTCGCGCTTGGGAGGTGGCGCTGGGCGATGGGAGGTTCCAGGAGAGCTCTGGTGGCGTTCTAGGCAGGAAAAGGAGGACGGTGGCGAGAAGGCTACGGGCAGGGAGAGGGCGTGGTGATGGGAAAAATGGAACGAGGAGAGGGAGGGGGTTTTATAGGCGGTCTCGGGAGGCGCTGGGATGGAAAGACGAGGGAGATCGGGAAGGTGGAGTTTCCTGCCTCCATGGATATGGAAAGCTTCTGTGACGTGAGAGGAAACAGAGGAAGGAGATGATCTCTTGTTGGGCTAGAATAGGAAAGTGCTTAATGGGCCAGCAGGTTTTCCTAATAAAAGCGATTCCATTCCTATTTTAAAATTAGGAAACTAAAACAATAAAAAGGAAATCAAATCAATTCGAATAAAGAGTTTTATATACTAAAATTATCAGAAAAATAAAATGTAGATGATGAGCATTATTCCACGGCCAAAATAAAAACTTAAAAAAATTTTTCAGAAAATCCCTAAAGGCTTTATTTCTTTTTGCAAATAATTTTAAATAAAAACTTTGGTTTTTCTTGGCTCAAATATTTTCAAAATGCCCCTGATTTTGGAGGGTCATTTTCCTCCGCTCTTTCTTGCTTGCAAGAATTTATTTTCGGGTATTTCTCGGGAAGAAAAATAGAGAAACAAGTGCAAATATTTGAAAGAATTAAATTGCAAAACTCCGTTCAAATTCTTCATAGTTGAAGAAGTCATGTCATCTTCTCTCATTGATTTTAATAGGATGAATTTGAATTTACGGAGAAGGGAAAGTCATTTTATTCCCTCTCTTTCAAAAGTTTTTGAAAAGGTTCAAATTTCACTCAAGTTTAATTCACTCAAGCAAACAAACAAACAATTCAATTAATTATATTAACATTCCAAAATTTGGGATGTTACAAACCTACCATTATTAAAATGAATCTCGTCATCGAGATTCAAGAGGCTAACAAGAAAAGGTTAGGGGTTGGGGTCTTCTAGCAAATGTCTTGGTCGAAAAGGTCGGGGTGCTACCACACTTAAAAACAAGGTCATGGTTCCAATAAACTCAGATATTTCCTCTGGAGGGCTGACAATGTATGTCTCTTCACATATCTTACCATAGCTCCTTCATTAAAGCTCTTCATCGTCAAGCATAGAGTTTTCCTCAAAAGCTTGGGTCGGTTCGTCAAAGTTGAAGTTCGCTCGAGACCGGATCTTCTTAGCTGATGGGTCTGTGTCCATTCTAAACAACTATCGAAACACTCATGGTGGTCTACAATTTATGGTTTTCTCCTGCAAAACGGGTCAGGTTGAACCTCACCGTATAACCTACGTTTGGCAGCGGTTGCTGGTCTGTAATGGGGTTCCATCGTCCTACCATTTTATGGTTTTATGGCTTATCGCATCGACACTCTTCTAAGTTTTTCAAGGCTCTCTAATTTTCCATCAACATATGATAGTACATGATAGAAGTCTCGGTATGGGGCCAATCCATCCCGCATTTGAACCATTACCACATACGTAAATATCGAATCACATATTCTAACACTTGGGCATTCTCACCAAGCATTACAGAAATTTCTCTTGTTCCCGAACTGGTTTCGTAAATCCATGGTTTCGCAAGCCAAACAAAACATCTATCGTTACTTCACCACTCTTAGGTTTTTATGTAACCTCCTACGGAACGTATGCTGATTTGATCACTTGCTTCTTCCAAGTGTATTCCTTTATCCAGGTTACAACTGTTCCTTCTCAAAATCCTCGGCCTGTGGGTTATGGCCCACTTCACACTAGTGCAGCTTTAACTCATCCTTGGAGTAACTCTCTTGTTACACCTCCTTAAATCCAGTAGTACTCTGTTTCTTCATACCATCATATCAAAACAAAACTCCAACTTATTTTGTCCAGCTTCCTTCTATGGCCGTCATGAATAACACATTTCTTTCTTCATTGATCTTGTGGCTTTACAGAGTACTATGACCAAAAGAATGCACAAGTTTAACCATAAAATCTCATTATTCTCATATCAATCTTTCATTACATCCTTAACCATTTTCGTAAATCCAAATTCCAAAAAAGTACTTTGTTACAAATGCTGCCACCCACATGATTTGGTATGGTCAGACATTACTTCCACTTTATTTATTTATCCTCCTCGAGGATTCTTCAGTCCCACTGGAATTGTGCGACATGAGCCTTGAAATCTTCAATCTTCTGTTTCATCATGGTGGTCTTGAGCTTCACCTTCATCATCTCTGCATGCACTTCGCTTAGGTATTCCTGAGTATAATGGAGTCTTGCTTCAAGTATTTCTCCGATCTGGCGTATGGCTTCCATGGCTGCTTTACTGAACGGCATCGAAGAAAGTTGCTTGTGGCACACGTGAGAAGAAAAGTAATGCCCCATCCTCTTTGGGCAAACTCCTTTCAAGCGGTGGAGGTGTACCTCCACATACCAAAGTTCCACTCCCTTTGCATGAAGGGTAGCCTTTGTAGACTGCATCTCCTTCAAGGTGAATATGCTTCATCATGTCCTTCAAGATCTTCGGTAATCATGATCACTTGTCGGGTCATGATCGTTTGAGGCCCTTAAGGAAAGACTCATAAAGGGTTGTCATCTGCATGTGTATGATAAGAGGAGTGCTCGTAACAAGGGATGTATCTCCATGGGAAGTTGCAATTGTCTCCGAAAGGTTTGGTGTTCAGTTGTCCATGGGTTCAAGATTTGAGGGTCTGTTGAGATAGAAAGAGAAGGCCATTACCCACTCATCAACAAAATTATCGTTTGTAATGGGCCGTTCTACTATGGTTTCGTTTCTAAGTCCTCATTTCTTCAGTCTTCAATGCTCGGAGTTTTCCAATTCGATCTTTGTTCCCATATGAAGGCCTTCTACCATTCTTCCGTAACTTACGTCTCTCATGGTTGAAATAAATACAAATCTACGATATCGCATCTATCCAACCATTCAATAAACACACAAAAATAATAGCAACCAAGCATTCATTTATTCAATCAATACTACAAGATCGCCACCCACATAAGTTGGTATGGTCGATACTTAAATCGAGGAAGCGCTCATCTTTATTTCTCTCATGGTGGGATACTACTAAGCTAATTTATTAGGAACTTGGTCATTGTCCCCACCGGGCTTCTTCGTGTGGACTTGATCTCCTCCAGTTCTTACGCTAGATTTTCTCTGTCGACACGGAGTTTCTTGTGACGACCTCAGATGTCCCGAAGTTGTTCCTTGAGCTTCGGATCTCAACGCCCTTTGCATGAGACATGGTCCTGCTGTTCTTGATTCTGACGATTCTCGAGATCTCGAGGTTCTCCTCCTCCAGCTTGTTTACCTTCATCTCGAGTCTTGACCTCTTCTCGTAGTGCTTCATTGTCGAGCAGGGCTTCCAGGAGGTCCATCTCAAGATTCTTGACGTATTGTTCCAGATCCTGATTGTACACTAAAAGTGGGGAGAACTTCATCTTTTGCGCTTCCGTCAAGGCAATAGTTGCTCCATCGACTTCGCCATCCAATCCTTCCAAAGAAGTGTGAGTTTAGTGCAGCACGATGACGATAGCATAAACGTGCAATAGCATCATGGACGGCGGTGTTGATGCCCATATCACGATCACCATTTATAGTTCCGTTGATGTCTGCAGTCTTGGGGGCTTCTTTACGACCAAAAACTTGGGTCTTGACTCCCCATGATCTGGGCGTCCTCTTAGTTGCCTTGATCTCGGTATCGGTAACTTCAGCACTGACTAGCTCCACAAGGAAGGGGCCTCCAAGAACCTTCTCGTAGTGTTCTCTTTTGTTCGAATGTAGCTCTCCATCTATAGTTTGAGATAAGGAAGGTTCAAGAAAAGGAATGAGGTGTTACGAGAGTAGTACAAAACAAAGGTCATTCCTATTGGGGTCTTCATATTACTAAGTCATTTTCTAGGGTCACGTTCTCGCCAACATGTGCTCGATACCATTTCAGAGTGACCCGACCTCGAGACGGTCAAGCCTCGTGTTCTTGTGCCATCCTCGATCAAGATCTTTGGCACACACAAGACATCAATGTATATATCAAAGTGCAATCACATGTATAATTAACGTAAAACTGATATATACCTCATAAGTCACAATGAAACAAATAGTCGGGTGTGGAGTCCCATCAACGCCATCGGCAAGTTGAGTGTAGACCGTAACCCATGCACTGCACTCTTACTCGTCGAGGAAAATATCTGCAACATGATACGTTGCAGCCGTGTAGGTCAAGACATTGAATGTACCGCAAGATCACAACATGAATAAACAGATGATAAACTATACTATATGCAAGATGGCTCTGTGGCTTTGTATCTGAGTTTTGTTTGCATAAAAGCTGATTTTAATTTCCCTACATCAAAGGAATAAATGAAGTCTGTACTATGGAGTTTTCTATCATGACATGGTTCCGCCAACCGATGTCTCATAGCCCACAATCATCATAAGTTGCCCACAATTAAGTTATCAATCCGTGTTGAGAGTTCCAGATAGATCCAGTCCAGATGCTCAAATTGTCCGTGAATCGGGACACGGCTAATCGATTAGGTTTTAACCCTCTGCAGAGGTTTGTACACTTTACCCGCAAGATTCGATCCTCTCTTTACATTCTCGCACTTCGTGGTGTTTGAGAACAATATGACCAAACATGGTCTTCCAAAGAGTTCCTCGACCACCGTCGGTACTCAACCCATCCTACCGTAGTTCTACATCTGCTAGTACCGTCCCCAGCCAGAGTCACTACTAAGGTCAACCAAGCCGAGCCCATAATGACTTGCGGTTGCACGGTAAGCTTCCGGCATGAAGTATTCTTCCGTCTCTTTGAGTCCAGGTGAAGCTTTCCATAAGATGTCATGGCGCTTCTCCATGCATCCCGCCAACCACTGGTTTCTCCAAGGTGCCCACAACCGCCCTTCACCCAATGAGTGTGTATTGAATTCTTGTCTCGAGTCTTGAAGTCTTGAGGCCTTGAAGATGCAGTCCTTGCAGCTTTCATCATGGTGTTGTCGTCATTGACGAGATCCTCCATTCTCACACCACTCTTGAGCACTCATACCAAACCCCGTCTACTATAGTGTAGCATTTAAATAAAACGTCCCGGGCTTGGTAATAGGGTGATGGGTTCCTACCTCATGCATACTACTCAACTACAAGAATTTCAATAACACTCTTGAGGGGTGGTTGCAAGGATGCCACTAAATGCAATAAAACATAGGTATGAAAGCAATGATCAAAGTGAACTTGCTCGGTGATGTTGACGAAGAAGAATTATCGTTCTCAAGAAATAACTTGATAGACTACTCGTCACTCTCGATGAAATCTATATAACAAACACATCATTCACATAAGCACTCACACTAACAATCAAAACAAAAGAGAGAGCGAATAAGAATCGAAGGAACTTCAAATAAAACTAGGAGTCTTCTTCTACAACATTCACAAAAATAGTTTTGTCTAACGGAAAATAAAACACTAAAATAACAGAGAATAAAATATAAATTTAGTTAAGACAAAGAAAAAAATAAAGTATTGTTTTCATAAAGCTATTTTGAAAGTATTTTCAATTGGGAGTTAAAACAGTAGAGAAATCCATTGCAAGTTATTAGCGAACTTGAATTGATTTCACGATAACAAAATAAAATAAATATAAAAACTTGTTGAACACCTACTGTTTAACTAATAGAAACCAAACATAAACTTTCTGAAATATAAAATAAAATAATTTAAAAACAACTATAGAAAAGAAGTAGCTATAATTGAATAGAACTAAAACAGAATTTGTTTTACATGAAACAATAAGCTAAAATACTCAAACAATTTTGAAGTTTTTACCACTGGTAAATATGATCACTAGTGATCAGTAGAAAAAGAATCAAATAAAAATCTATTTTAAACTCCCGAATAAGCAAAACAAGCTTTAATTCAAATCTGATCTAACTCAATTTTTATAAATCCAAACATAGACAAATTATATATTTTTGAAACTGCAAGAAAATTGTGATCTAACGCAAAAAGAATCAGCATCATTGGACTTCTAGATCAAAAGTTATAAGCTAAACAAGAACGGAACTAAATCTGTTACGGAAATAAATCTGAAAACGAAAACGGAGTTACCTGTACGTGAGGCAGAGATGGCAGGAAGGAGACGGCGATGTGGAGGGCTGCTCGGCGAGGGGGCGAGGTCGCCAAGCAGGGTGGGGTGGCGGAGGAGGGGTCGGCGCTTGGGGAGGTGGCGCTGGGCGATGGGGAGGTTCCAGGAGAGCTCCTGGTGAGCGTTTCTAGGCAGGAAAAGGAGGACGGTGGCGAGAAGGCTACGGGCAGGGAGGGGGCGTGGTGATGGGAAAAATGGAACGAGGAGAGGGAGGGGGTTTTATAGGCGGTCTCGGGAGGCGCTGGGATGGAAAGACGAGGGAGATCGGGAAGGTGGAGTTTCCTGCCTCCATGGATATGGAGAGAGGAAACAGAGGAAGGAGATGATCTCTTGTTGGGCTAGAATAGGAAAGTGCTTAATGGGCCAGCAGGTTTTTCCTAATAAAAACGATTCCATTCCTATTTTTAAAATTAGGAAACTAAAACAATAAAAAGGAAATCAAATCAATTCGGAATAAAGAGTTTTATATACTAAAATTATCGAAAAATAAAATGTAGATGATGAGCATTATTCCACGGCCAAAATAAAAACTTAAAAAATGTTTTTCAGAAAATCCTAAAGGCTTTATTTCTTTTTGCAAATAATTTTAAATAAAACTTTGGTTTTTCTTGGCTCAAATATTTTCAAAATGCCCTGATTTTGGAGGTCATTTTCCTCCGCTCTTTCTTGCTTGCAAGAATTTATTTTTCGGTATTTCTCGGGAAGAAAAATAGAGAAACAAGTGCAAATATTTGAAAGAATTAAATTGCAAAACTCCGCTCAAATTCTTCATAGTTGAAGAAGTCATGTCATCTTCTCTCATTGATTTTAATAGGATGAATTTGAATTTACGGAGAAGGGAAAGTCATTTTATTCCTCTCTTTCAAAAGTTTTTGAAAAGGTTCAAATTTCACTCAAGTTTAATTCACTCAAGCAAACAAACAAACAATTCAATTAATTATATTAACATTCCAAAATTTGGGATGTTACAATACGACCAAGGTGTATAACCAAGGCGATAAAAGATAACCAAACACAGACATATATGTAATACCTGTCACTTTGAGGCATAAGGTTGGCTAACCAACGTTGTAGTGAAGGGCATGACCCAACTCTTGGAGGAGAAACAACTCCTGTGGACATAAGGCCGGTTTATAGTATAAACCGTGCTAGGTTATGATAAACGCCGGTTTACTCCAAACTTCGATTTTGATTGAAAACCAGACCGGGCTGATAGTCTCCGGATGATGATCTGATCGTGTACCGTCAATTTGTAATTGACAGTAGAGCCGGGTTGTTAACGCCGGTTTAAAAAGCAACCAATTTTTTTAAAAAAAGAGAACAAAACTTAAACAAAGGCAAATAAAACCGTTGCAGGCGAGGCTTTGAGCTGATCAAGAGGTGTGACTATGGTTCGGATACGACCAAGCCCCCAAATGACGTTGTGGCATTACGCCGATCAAGAGGTGTAGTTATGGTTCGGGTTCGACCAAGCCCCCAAGTGATGATGTGGCATTGCGCCGATCAAGAGGTGTAGCTATGGTTCGGGTTCGACCAAGCCCCCAAGTGATGCTTTGGCATTGCGCCGATCAAGAGGTGTAGCTATGGTTCGGATACGACCAAGCCCCCAAGTGATGCTGTGGCATTGCGCCTATCAAAAGGTGTAGCTATGGTTCGGATACGACCAAGCCCCCAAGTGATATAACATAAAGCTTTGAGAAGCTAAACCAAGGGGTAAACCGGACGCCGCTTTAAAAACAAAAGCTCCATGTAACCACACATGATGTAAGAAAACAACAGATACCCCGCTTTAGCTGAAGTTCCGGTTTATTATATTGATCATAATATATACATTGTCATAATATGTACATAAGCAGAGCCTATAGCTCAAGTATAGTAGGGCAAAAGATGAGCAATATTCCCGGCCGGTTGGTCTCCTCCTCCGATTTATGTGAGTCTTTGCGCTCTCGAACATCGATTAGGTAGTACGACCCATTGTGTAGATTCTTGCTGACCACAAAAGGTCCTTCCCAAGGGGGGGATAACTTGTGCATATCCGTCTGATCCTGGATGAGCCGAAGCACCAAATCTCCTTCTTGAAAGGTTCTGGTTCTAATTCCGCGGCTATGATAGCGACGCAGTTCTTGCTGATAAATCGCCGAATGGGCGGCCACTATGTCACGCTCCTCATCTAACAGGTCGCGAGCTTCTTGTCGTGCCTTCTCATTGTCAGCTTCAACATATGCCGCTACACGAGGTGAGTCATGACGGATGTCACTAGGAAGAACTGCCTCCGCTCCATAAACCATGAAAAACGGTGTGTATCCTGTCGACCTGTTGGGCGTGGTGTTGATGGTCCATAACACTAAAGGTAGCTCCTCAACCCAACAACCCGGCGTCCGCTGCAAAGGAAACATAAGCCGGGGTTTGATGCCTCTCAAGATCTCTTGATTAGCCCTCTCTGCTTGACCATTAGACTGGGGTGAGCCACTGATGATACATCAAGCCGGATGTGCTCACCTTGACAGAACTCCTTCATGGCACCCTTTGATAGGTTGGTACCATTGTCGGTGATGATGCTATGTGGAAAGCCAAACCGGAAGATCACTTTTTTGATGAATTGAACCGCCGTGGCTGCGTCACACTTGCTAACAGGCTCTGCCTCTACCCACTTTGTGAACTTGTCAACCGCCACCAAAAGGTGGGTCTTCTTGTCTTTGGACCTTTCGAAAGGCCCAACCATATCCAGCCCCCAAGTTGCAAACGGTCAAGTGATTGGAATCATCCTCAATTCTTGAGCCGGCATATGAGCGCGTCTTGAGAACTTCTGGCAGCCATCAAATCTTCTGACCAGATCCTCAGCATCAGCATGAGCGGTTAACCAATAGAAACCGTGACGAAACGCCTTAGCCACCAAAGATTTTGAACCGGCGTGGTGACCACAATCTCCTTCGTGGATCTCGCGCAAAATTTCACAGCCTTCTTCAGGAGATACACAGCGTTGAAATGCCCCTGTCACGCTGCAATGATGTAACTCTCCATTGATGATAGTTATGGACTTGGACCGCCGGATTATCTGCGTGGCCAATGTCTCATCCTCTGGTAACTCATCCCGATTCATATACGCCAGATAGGGAATCGTCCAATCCGGGATAACATGAAGAGCCGCCACCAACTGAGCTTCCGGATCAGGAACAGCCAAATCCTTTTCACCAGGGAGCTTGATGGACGGGTTATGCAGAACATCCAAGAAGACATTAGGTGGAACCGGTTTACGTTGAGAACCCAGGCGGCTTAAAGCGTCCGCCGCTTCATTCTTCCGCTGGTCCACATGATCCACCTGATAACCTTTAAAGTGACCTGCAACAATATCCACCTCACGACGATATGCTGCCATGAGTGGATCCTTGGAATCCCAAGTGCTAGACACCTGTTGAGCTACCAGGTCCGAATCACCGAAGCACTTAACTCGGCTTAGGTTCATCTCCTTAGCCATCCGAAGACCATGGAGTAAAGCCTCGTACTCAGCTGCATTGTTAGTGCAAGGGAACATTAAACGGAGAACATAACAAAACTTATCACCTCGTGGGGAAGTTAATACGACTCCAGCCCCCGAGCCCTCCAATTGCCTGGACGCATCAAAATGAATAGTCCAATAAGTGTGATCCGGCTTCTCTTCAGGCGCTTGTAGTTCTGTCCAATCGTTGATGAAATCCACTAGTGCTTGAGATTTGATCGCCGTTCGAGGTATATATTTCAACCCGTGAGGTCCAAGCTCGATAGCCCACTTAGCAATCCGGCCAGTTGCTTCCCTGTTCTGGATTATATCTCCTAAAGGAGCAGAACTGACCACCGTGATGGGATGTCCTTGGAAATATTGCTTGAGCTTCCGGCTTGCCATGAAAACTCCATATACCAACTTCTGCCAGTGCGGGTACCTTTGCTTGGATTCAATAAGTACCTCACTGATATAATAAACCGGACGCTGAACCGGATATTCCTTTCCTGCCTCCTTGCGCTCCACCACAATAGCCACGCTAACAACCCGAGCATTAGCTGCCACAGGCTCCTTGTCAACTGGAGCAGCAAGAACCGGTGGGTTAGCTAGCTGCCGCTTTAAATACTCAAACGCTTCATCTGCGGCGAGCTCGAGCGGTTATCCGTTTTCTTGACATCGATATAAAGGAATGGCCTTCTCGCCAAGGCGGCTGATAAACCGGCTCAACGCGGCAATCCGGCCTACCAAACGTTGAACGTCATTGATACACTTCGGTTTAGCCAAGGAGGTGATAGCCTTGATCTTGTCCGGATTAGCTTCAATGCCCCTGTTAGACACCAAAAAGCCCAAGAGCTTGCCTGCCGGTACACCAAAAATGCACTTGGCCGGATTAAGCATCATCTTGTAAACCCGCAGGTTATCAAAGGTTTCCTTTAAGTCATCAATCAATGTTTCCTTCTTCCTTGATTTTACCACAATATCATCTACATAGGCGTGAACATTGCGGCCGATTTGTTTGTGGAGGCAATTCTGCACACACCGTTGATAAGTCGCCTGGGCACTCTTGAGCCCAAAGGGCACGGACACATAGCAGAAGGCTCTAAAGGGGGTTATGAAGGTCATCTTCTCCTGGTCCTTAACTGCCATGTTGATCTGATGATAACCAGAATATGCATCCAAAAAGCTCAAACGCTCACAACCCGCCGTAGCATTGATGATTTGATCAATACGGGGGAGAGCAAAAGGATCTACTGGACAAGCTTTGTTGAGATCTGTGTAGTCCACACACATACGCCAAGTGTCGTTCTTCTTAAGGACCAACACCGGATTAGCCAACCATTTAGGATGGAAAACTTCAACGATAAATCCAGCTGCTAAGAGCCTAGCCACTTCTTCTCCAATAGCTTTGCGTCTTTCTTCATTGAACCGGCGGAGAAACTGCTTGACCGGTTTATACTTAGGATCAACATTAAGTGTGTGCTCAGCGAGTTCTCTCGGTACACCTGGCATGTCAGAAGGCTTCCACGCAAAGATGTCCTGATTCTCACGGATGAACTCGATGAGCGCGCTTTCCTATTTCGGATCCAAGTTAGCGCTGATGCTGAACTGCTTGGACGAATCGCCAGGTACGAAGTCAACAAGCTTAGTCTCATCAGCCGATTTAAACTTCAAGGTCGGATCATGCTCGGTAGTTGGCTTCTTCAATGAAGTCATATCTGCCGGATCAACATTGTCCTTGTAAAACTTCAATTCTTCTGGGGCACAAACCGACTCAGCATACGCCGCATCACCTTCTTCACACTCTAGAGCAATCTTGCGGCTCCCATGTACGGTTATAGTTCCCTTATGACCCGGCATCTTGAGCTGCAGATAGACATAGCAAGGCCGTGCCATAAATTTAGCATAAGCTAGCCGCCCAAACAGGGTGTGATACGGACTTCTGATTTTCACCACTTTAAAGGTCAAAGTTTCTGATCTCGAGTCATGCTCGTCCCCAAAAGCCACCTCCAGAGCTATCTTACCAACAGGATACGCCGATTTACCAGGCACCACACCATGGAACACAGTATTGGACGGTTTAAGATTTTTATCTGTTAACCCCATGCAACGGAACGTTTCATAGTAAATGATATTGATACTGCTTCCTCCGTCCATGAGTACCTTGGTGAACTTATAACCTCCCACCTGAGGTGCCACCACCAATGCCAGATGACCCGGATTGTCAACCCGGGGTGGGTGATCTTCTCTGCTCCACACAATCGGCTGCTCCGACTAGCGTAGGTAACGGGGCACCGCCGGTTCAACGGAGCTCACTGCCCTCTTATGAAGCTTTTGGTCACACTTGTCTAAGCTAGTCGTGAAAACATGATACTGACCGCTATTCAACTATTTCGGGTTGCTCTGGTAACCCGATTGCTGCTGCTGCTGCTGCTGATTGCCCTGATGATTGTATCCACCTTGGTTTCCCTGATTACCTTGACTGTTATGTACGCCCTGATTACCATGGAAGCCTGAACCGGAATTTCCTCCACCATAACCCGGCCCATGAGATCCAGGGCCTGAACCGCCACCTGGTCCGTGATCATACCGGAAAGCATTAGAGTTTTTGAACTCTTGCATGATGTAGCAGTCCTTCCAGAGGTGTGTGGCTGGCATCTCCTTCGTCCCATGTTTCGGGCAGGGCTGGTTCAATAGGTAAGATAGGCGGTCCGGGTTAGGACTAGGTGCTCCACCGCGCTGGGGCAGTTTACCCTTGCGCCGTTGGCCCTTGTCCTGTGTGCTGGTATTAGCCACAAAGTCCAAGCTGTGATCCGCTTTACGTTTGCCGCCGTTTCCATGACCCGCCGGATTGTGGTGCTGCCCCTTGGCGTTGCCGCTCTTTTTTCCCTTCCCTGCTTTATCATCATCAGACTCGGGATCCTTGGTACTATCAGAGTCGGCATACTTCACTAAAGCAGCCATGAGGGTTCCCATATCATTGCAATGGCATTTTAGCCATCCCAACTTGAACTTCAGAGGTTCAAACCGGCAATTGCCTTCCAAGGTCAGAACTGCAGTATCCGCATTGATGCGGTCTGATGAATGCAAAAATTTCCGAAACCCAGCGCACCCATCGGGTTGTTGACTCTCCTTCCTCCTGGACACAGGCAGCTAAGTCCACAATCGACATAGGCTGCTAACATGTATCCTTGAAATTCTGGATAAACCGGGTTCTTAACTCGGCCCATGACCTGATAGAATTCGCCGGTAGAATCTTTAGCCAAGTACGGGCCGTCCCTTCCAACATCATGGTAAAATACTTTGCACATGCCGCATCATCCACGTCCAACATCTTCATGGCCATCTCATAACTTTCAACCCATGTCTCAAGGGATAAATCGGCAGTGTAATTCGGCACCTTGCGCGGGCCTTTGAAATCCTTGGGCAGGCGCAAGTTGAAGCAATGCTGGTACGAGACACGTCACCCCCAAGGAACTAGAGGTGACTCCTGGCTCTACTGATGTGGTTGGACGAACCGGAGCAAGCTGATGGGCTTCATGCTGCGCCGGTAACTCGGCCTCCCTGCGAGCTCGAGCCTGGTCCACTACCTCCTGAGCATCACCAGGGCCCCCTGCCGGATTGTCGCCACGGGGCGTTTCACGATTCCGCGCATTGCTTGATACGGCCGGTTCATCCATACGCCTGCTGTAACTCCGGCTTGGACGGGGGGTGGAATGAATTCGATCACGACTGTATGAATAAGCCTCTTGTTGAACCAAGGCTGCCCGAAGAAGCTCCTTAACCCGACGCGTCTCAACCGCCGCCGGAGAATCGCCTTCAATTGGGATAGCCTCCAGTCGTGAAGCGGCAGCAACAAGATTGTCCATCGGAGTAGAATAATGACCCAGTGGTGTTGGGATGGGCTGCATCACAATGTTGTTCTGTCGAGGCGGATCCATCAAACGTGGCTGAACCAGCACCCCTGCCCCAGGTACCTCCGCCTGGTTTACCACCGGCGGATTGCTGGTCCCTGCCTCTGGGGTGTTAAAGAGGTTCCTAGCATCATAAACTGGAGGCAGGCGAGAACGGTGTCTCCTTTTCAGGACTTTGTGTGATGCATTCTGATCCAACATAAGCCGGTAAGCCTGCGCATCCAAAGCGGCTCGCTCCGTGGCCATCCTGGTGTCTTCAGCTGCCAGATCGGCTTTAGCCTGAGTAATCTGATCCTTTACCTTCGCAATTTCTGCATTGTGTGCCTCCTGATCTGCTAGGTTAGCCTCCGCCATCAGTGCTGCCAATGCGTCAAACAAATCAGATAGAATCCGAGCCGGCGGTCGTACAGGGCCTCCTGCCCCGGGCACTGTCGCTGGCGCTGATCCGGAAATCATCACTGTCGTGGTGGAAGAGTGGAGCGCCGGCTGCGTACCGGCCATGAAGATCGCAACCCGGTTTGGCAGATCAAAGGGGTCCGGAATACTGTCGCCATCGGAATAGCCCCCAATCCGGCCATCTTGTAGCTGATATAACGACTCCGTCTCTCCGGTCGCTGACTCGTCGCCGGAATAAACGACTGTCTCACCACCAGATTCCGATTTGTCTTCGTATTCCCCTCCATGGATGACTCCCACGAAGGCACGCCTCATGACGGGCTTGACCCGAGCAGATCTCACACGCCGAGCCGTTTCGACGAGGTCGGTGCAAATGTCCGGCTCAGGGCCCGGTTCGCCGATCTTGCCGATGAAGACGTGTATGCCACCAAAGGGACCCGGTACCCATACTCGATTGAGCCGGCCTCGGGGGCCCAGCCTGCATCGTTGATGTAGAGCTTGCCGCGACGACTCTTGGTCATCTGGCCCACAACATAACCCTTGAGTCCTTCGAAGCTGCCCTCCAAGAACTTGAAACCATCGTGCGATAGCCCCACGGTGGGCGCCAACTGTCGTGGTTTTGTCACGGCAGATGTCCTCATAAAAGGACTTAGTCGTGGAGCCATCGCTATGGGTTAGCTTAAAGGGGTTAAAGCAGACAAGAGACGCAAGAGAGTTTTATACTAGTTCGGCCCCTTACGATGAAGGTAAAAGCCTACGTCTAGTTGTGCTGGAATTGATGGGGTTTCGATGACCAGGGAGCGAATACGCTTTGCCCGAGTCTCGAGTTGTTGTCTGTTGTCCTGAACCGCCTCCGGGTCGTCCCCTTATATACATGGGTTGACGCCCGTCGGTTTACAGAGTCCCGAGGCCGGCTCATAAACGTGTCCGGCTCGGTCTCCGCTCTTTCTACCTTACAATGCAAGTTACATATCAATTCCGGTTTATAGCTACAAGCCTTAAACCGGTTCTGGGCCCTGGGCCTTTACACAACATCTCCGTCTGTCTTCATGGGCTTCGAGTATAATGAACTACTGATGAAGTTAACCCGGCCTCTCCTGGACGGTTTACGCCCAGTAGTAATATCCCCAACATTGGCTCCCACATGTTCCACGATGATCTCATCGGATGAACCACAATGTCACGGATTCAATCAATCCCGTATACAATTCCCTTTGTCTATCGGTATGTTACTTGCCCGAGATTTGATCGTGGTAACCCCATACCTCGTTCAATCTCGTTACCGGCAAGTCTCTTTACTCGTTCCGTAACGCATGATCTCGTGGCTAACTCCTTAGTCACATTGAGCTCGTTATTGTGATGCATTACCGAGTAGATCCAGAGATACCTCTCCGTCATACGGAGTGACAGATCCCAGTCTCGATTCGTGCCACCGGGTGAAACTTATGTTCATCACCACCAATGCCCTTCCGCGGTTGGTTTCCCCGATGACCAGCCAGGCATACCATGGCGACCCCATCAACACTGCTGCCCTGACATCCACCGGTCTGATGGCAGTGCTTGACCACTTGTGCAACGAGCGCATGCGTCTAGTTTACACCGAGCAACAACAATGGCCGCCCCCTGTTCAAGTGCAGATTATTGTGAACAACATTGCCTTGTTCCATGGCAAGCTAGACGCTGCGTCTATGGTGACTCTGCATACATGTGGTGGCCACCAGACCACCAGCTCGGGATGAGGAATGAATTGCAAGAACTGTTATCTTCTACTCCACATGCTATTGTGGTTGTGCATCTGTTTCAGAGCGTGAAGAACTCTGGTATTTTGAGCGCAAAACCGTCAAGCCGAAATGATCTTCAGTTAATGCAGTTCAAGCAAAAGCAGTATTCACCAGATCGTGCAGTATATAATGCAGAGTTGCAGAGTACCAGGAGTCGTCTGCAAAATGCAATCCAGCTCTAGGCATTGGATATCTCTGCATGTTTCAGTATGGCCGGGTTGGAGGAAATCTCTTGCCATGAAATATTTGCTATACATACAGGTTATCTGATTCCTTGTATGTCCAGACCATGCCCATGGTTGTCGTTTGATTGCTTTCATGAAGGCGGCAACTGAGGTACACATGGCCGAAAATTGCTTCTGCGATGCATCATTTTGCTGGTTCTCTGCATTCTCTGATAGAATCCTTGAAATTTCCCCAAAGGATGCACCTGAAACTACTGTGTTCATCATTATCAAGCAATTGACAAGCAGTACAGTTATGGTCAGAGCTACTGACATTGGAATTTCAGTTTTGTGCTCATGTTCCTACTGATCCAAAAATCATGAGAGAAACCTGGTGTTGCTTGCTGAAAATACTTATAAGATCAGTCAATTCGATCACCTATTCAGACCAAGACAGTGGCGGCCGCTCAAATATGATTCAGTAGCAGGCTATCTTGAGGAGCCATCCTCAGGTACACATCACCAACCTCATGAAGTTTTAGGGTTTAGTGTTGAGCTAGTACGATTACCATTCAGCGATGTGAGTTCTCCTCAAGTTCCATATCGTCAGTCTAATTCCATGGACGAGTCTTTCTGTTGTTTTCCGGGTGCAAAGCTGCAGTTTGGGCGCCCTCTGGATCGTGCAACAACTGGGAATATCATTCAAATGCCGCCTGTAAGAGTGAGGATCAGTCACATGGGACACTTGAGTTTGGATTAGGGTTGTGTGAGGCACATCCTCCGCATATCTCGTATATATAGGACCAACAATACAGAGTTATGTTACAATACGACAGGTACAGAAACCGTTTCCAACACACCCCCTCAATCTGAACTACTACTACATACAAGGTTCAGATTGGACCGGAAACATTCTAACATCTGTCGTGTGGCTGGTTTGGTAAATACATCAGCCGGTTGGTCATTAGTCGAGATAAACCTGACATCTAAAAATCTAGAAGCAACGCGCTCACGCACAAAGTGAAAATCTATCTCTATGTGCTTGGTTCTTGCGTGAAAGACCGGGTTCGCCGTCAGATGTGTAGCCCCAAGATTATCACACCATAGAATGGCGATGCAGCATTGGAAAACTCAAGCTCCTTGAGTAAGGACTCCACCCAGATTGCTTCAGCTGCTCCATTAGCTAAAGCTTTATACTCTGCCTCCGTACTCGATCTAGAGACAGTCGGCTATTTCTTGGAACTCCATGAGACAAGATTTGAGCCAACGAACACAGCAAAGCCACCTCTTTGGGCAGCGGTCATCAATGCATCCAGCCCAATCAGCATCCGTGAAAATACTGACACCAGTAGAAGGAGATTTACGAATCCTCAATCCCGTACTCAAAGTCCCTTTGACATAATGCAATATACCTTGACAGCTTCCCAATGCTCATTAGTCAGCTGTGATAGATACTGGCAAACCTTGTTGACGGCAAAGGACAGGTCGGGACGAGTGAGCGTTAAATACTGAAGTCCTCCAACAATACTGCGATATCGAGTGGCATCCTCAACACCCAAAGGGGTGCCGACCTCACGAGCCAGATGCTCGGTGGCAGATATGGTGTAGAAGTAGGCCTACAATTCTCCATACTCACACGATGAAGATGATCAAGCGCGTACTTTCTTTGAGTCAGCTTCATGCCCCCTGAATTGTACTCCCTCCGTTCGGAATTACTTGTCACAAAAATGGATGTATCTACAACTAAATACATCTAGATACATTCATTTCTTAGACGAGTAATTCTGAACGGAGGGAGTAGGACGCTTCAAGCCCCAAGAAATACTGAAGAGGACCAAGATCCTTGATAGGAAAAATATCGGAGAGGGACCACACGAGACGATCAACTACAGCGGGAGTGGAGCCAGCAATCACAATATCATCAACATACACAAGCATGTATATCTGAACACCATGCACAACAAAGATGAATAGAGAGGTGTCCGCCATGGAAGAAACAAAACCAAGCTGAAGAAGTCGAGCACTGAGCCGAGCATACCAAGCACGTGGTGACTGTTTGAGACCATAGAGAGCTCATTGCAGCGCTGCAAACTCAGTATCCATAGCATCACGCCACGCTGGCTCATGGAGAGCATCACGATGTGACACCGGCGTCGCAAAGAAGGCACGACGAAGAGGATTATACCGCACCGTCCCATCAGTATATTCCTTGTCGCGACGAGTAGCATCACATGTACGAGTCACCATAGGATGAGGGCGCTCGGCGGGCGGAGGCATAGGCGAGGACGGTGACAGTGCTGGACTTGGCGATGGCGTCACAGGAACTGGCAAAGCCGGTTCATGGGCCAGAAGAGGCAACCCATGGGCCAGCGAGGCGCAGGGGAAGCCAGCCGCGGCACCAGGCGACGCAGGCCCAGCATGCGCAGGCGGGACACCCGCCTGGGGAGCCGTGTCGCCATGCACATCGATCGGCACAGCAGCGTCGTCGGCGTGTCGGGCGCGGCGATGGTGGATGGCGAAAAATCCTGCACAGGAGAAGCACTGGCTGAGCCAGAGAGGTTAGTAGACAAGTAGGTTAGGTCATAATTACGCACAGGAACACTCGTAGCCGGTTCGTTGGATGGAAAAGAAATAGCTCTTTAAGTGTAGACACATCGATAGTGACACCGGGAGTAGCAAACGGAAAGACAGACTCGTCAAAGATAACGTCACGCGAGATGTATATGCGACCCGTAGATCGATCAAGACACTTGTACCCATTATGCATAGGACTATATCCAAGGAAAATGCACATCTTGGACCGAAATTCTAGTTTGTGTGAGTTATACTTCCGCAAACTAGGCCAACAAGAGCACCCGAAAGTACGAAGAAAAGAATAATTGGGTGGAATTTTCAGAAGACGATGAATAGGAGTGTCTTGACCAAGCACAGGGGTGGGCATGCGGTTAATGAGGTAACACGCAGTCAGAAAAGCTTCATCCCAATAACGTAAAGGGAGAGACGAGTGAGCCAACAAAGCAAGACCAGTTTCAACCAAGTGTCGATGTTTGTGCTCGGCAATGCCATTCTGTTGGGAGGTGTGAGGGCAAGAGACTCGGTGAAGGATGCCCGTACGAAGAAAATAACGGTGCAACTTATGATATTCACCACCCCAATCAGATTGGACAGCTTTAAGCTTAGCATCCAAAAGACGCTCAACATGTGCTTGAAAAGCATAGAACACCTGTTCAACATCAGACTTATGTTTTAGGAGATAGATCCAGCAAAAACGGGAGTAGTCGTCAATAAAACTCACATAATACTTGTACCCCCCCAAACATCAGAATGAACTAATTCAAGAGGCATAGTAGACACACGAGCAGAAGCAATATATAATAGTTGACGACTTTTACCACATTGACAAGCATCACAAACTAAAGCAGAAGTATCTGAGGATGAAAACTCCAGATCATTATCCTAACAATGGAACTGACGACATTATTGGACGGATGACCGAGACGCTGATGCCACTTGGATGATGAAACACGGACGTTGGACGACGCTTGACGCTCGGACATATGCGAGGCTCGTCCGAGTGGAAGAGGATAGAGCCCTCCTTTGCTTCTACCTCGAAGAAGAATTCTCCTGGTGGTTTTGTCCTTAACAAGGAAAAATATTTATGAAATTCAATGAAGATACGATTATCCGACACAAGACGGTAGACTGATAGAAGATGTTGGCTAATATTTGGCACGTGTAAAATATTGTTCAGGCGAAGAGAAGAACCGGCTAAGGTCGAGTGCCCAATATGCGAAATAGACAAACCTGAGCCATTGGCCACCTGAACCTGATCATGGCCGCCGTAGCGCTCGCGGACATGAAGACGCTCCAGATCACTAGTCAGGTGGTCCGTGGTGCCGGATTCCAGGACCCAGTGCGTGGAGTTGTTGGAGGAGGTCGATGCATTATATGCCGAGCGGCCATTGCTGCTGGAGTATTCTGAATCGAAGCGCTTCTTGCAGGTATCCGCTTCGTGGCCTCAATTCTTGCAAATCAGGCACCTCGGGCGCTAGCGACGACTGCCGTTGCGGCCGTTGCCGCCTCCTCCACCGCCGTTGTTATGACGGGTGTCCTGGCCGCCTTGCTGGTAACCCTGCCCCTGTTGCTGCAGATAACTTCCTGCGGGGCGGATGTCGGTCGCGCGACCGTTGTCAGGCGCACGGGGACGGTTGACGGGGGCAGGAGCACCGGACCGTGCCACGGCGTCGGCCAACGAGGTCCACTCCTCATCGTTGGCCTGCTGCGACAACTGCAGCGCCTCATAGTTGAAGAGCATAGAGTAGAACTCAGCCAACGTGACCGGGGTGACCACGACGCTGAGCAAAGCCGCGATCGGGTTGAAAGCCTTGCCCAATCCGGTGAGCATGTAGTCGATGATCTCGTCATCGTCGAGGGGAGATCCAGCGAAGGCCATGGTGTCGGCAAGAGCCTTCACCTTGTGCATGTACTCACTGGCTGTAATGTCGTGCTTCTTCAGTGACTGAATCTGTCGTCGGATGTGCCGAACCCCGGCACGGTTCTGCGTGCTGAACATGGCGTGGATGGAGGTTCACGCGGCAGCAGCGGACTTGCAGCTAATCAGCTGAGACGCAATATCCTCCGTCATGGAGGAGAGGAGCATCCCGAGGACCTTCTGGTCCTGCGTCCACCATGTCGCGTACGCAGGATTTGCCACGGTGGTGGCGGCATCACCCGCCCCTGGGAGATGGTTGTGGGTGGGGCAGTGACGGAACCGTCGAGGTAGCCATGGAGAGAAGCACCGGAGAGATGCGTCACGATGAGGGTTCTCCACAGCAGGAAGTTGCCGTGATCCAGCCGCACACCAAGGGAGGGCGCGGTGGATGGGATCGGCGCCGTGGCGGCCGGAGGTGTGACCACGAGGACGATGATGGCCAACTACATCGCCGCAGAGGAAGAGTCGGAAGCCATCGATCGGAGGCTGGCGTCGAGCGATGGCGGCGCGAGATCGAGGGAGAGACGGCGGTGCTATGAAACGAGAGGCTCTGTTACTAAGTTTGGATTAGGGTTGCGTGAGGCACAGCCTCCGCATATCTCGTATGTATATAGGACCAATAATACAGAGTTATGTTACAATACGACAGGTACAGAAACAGTTTCCAACAACTTGTTCAGGCCTGCACAGAGGCCCTCTTTAAAAAATCATTCAAATACAAGCTATCCCGAGGAGCCACGTTCAAGTGCACCACTACCATCTGATGATACACAAAGTCTGACATCTATCTCGGTTACATTTTCATGCTTATCAAAATGGTAGTTCTTCCCGAATGTCTTAGGACCCTGGCAATCATATAATGTTGAATCTGGAGAAGTCTTTCAGTTGTTTCCAAGGTACACAATTGCAGTGTCGGCACACACCTGATCGGACAAAATCTGGTACTGTAAATGCAAGACGAGAAGAAGAGATACACTGGGAGCAAGTACACTACAAGGACCTGCAGTTTTACCCATACAGTTTAGAACAATCGCTGGAAAGTGATGAAAACTTTATCCCGTGTCAGTCTGCCTATGGATTCGATTTGGAGATGAGTGAACTAGTGAGTAACATGTGGAAGTCAGACGATGGCTGGGCAGTTTGTTTGCATCTTGTACAGCGGCAACACATGCTTCTTGGTGGTTTGTGTAGTAATCCTAGCTACACATTAGACGTGGGCATCAAGTATTGGTTTGAGCAACAAAATGAAAGGACCTATAGCTTGCTTGTAGCTGTTGTACTACCACTTCACCCCATGCATATGAGGATGCTACAGACCATGGAAGTGTTCAGGGAGCAAGCCCATGTACAGGCAGATTACAGTAGGCTCATGACACATGGACGTCACTTTCTCTCCGGCAAAACAATCAGCGCACCCGTGTAAAACATGGAGACGTGTCGTAATCGAGAAAACTTGGAGACGTGTATCATCGTGCACGAACTTAGAGAAGTCGGCAAGTCATACCAACATGAGCAGCTAACGACGAACCGACCTGGCACGTGCGTACACTACGGAGCTTCGCTGTCAAGAAACCTGGAGCATATCCCAGATTATCATATCGCAGTCCATCAGCCAGGATAACACGCATACGATCCGATCCTTTCATCAGCCAACAGATACAAATCGTCGTCTTCAGCGCACCGAAAACAATTTAACACCAATACATTAATTGATGATGGCAGGCAAACCACGACAGCTTCTCACCCATCACGTAGAATAGAAACGTACTCAAATCACCTGCACACGCTTTCTTCACAGACAAGAAGAACATTTCCATCCTCTAAGACGTGGACTCGTGGCGTGTGCCAGTCAAAACCCATTGCCAGGTCAACTCTGTACCCTGCATAAATATACACCACGAGAGATCATGCTGCCCACGACATCGAGTTGGAGCAGCAGAGCAGAGGTAACAATCACAGAAGAATCTGCTGCCCGTACGTGCTTGTTTGGAGCTTGGTGATTGGAGGCGAGGCTAGGAAGAAGATGACGAGGCGGTTCTTGCCTCTTTGCGCGCTCCTCCTCGTGCTGCTCTGCATGGCGGCGAGCCTCGCGGAGGGGAGGCGCGGCGGGGGACGCCCCATCATCGGCGGCGGCAGCGGCGGGGCCAGAGGGAGGGGCTCCGGCAGCCCGCGCGGCCTCAGCGGCGGCACCTGGGCGGCGTGCGTCGGCTCCTCGCTGCTGGTCGCGGCGGCCATGCTCTAGCTCGCAGCGGCGGGAAGAGCTCAGGAAGGATGGTTGGGCAATGTAAATGTTCTGTGGATTCGTTGGTTCTTTGTTACCACTGTCGATTTGTTTGTTGTTGTATATACATACGTGAGCGGATTGGTTAATTCATACTATATGTTTATCTTGATTATTAAGTGGATGCAGCTGTTCATATTGAGAATTGAGACACTGTATATGAGGATGTGCATGATCTGTTCTCGTCAAAGTATGGTAGAGACAGCTCATGTGATTGCGCAGTGTGTTTAGCATCAAATCAAATACTACTACCACACCAACATAGTTTATTTTCATAACATTTCACAGAACTACATCCTAGAAAATGTTAAATGCATATTCCCTCCGTAAAGAAATATACTTCTATATTGAGGGAGTACATGTAAATATCTTAGCTTTAATATTGAAAGAGGGTAAATCTGCAGTCCATCATCTCGAAAACTCGCAGGGGCACAAATGCATGCACCCACCCATTTGCTTCAAGATTGGTGCACTAGTTTATGTCATTAACCCTTAATTGTTGCACTGGTTCCATGCATGCCAGTTTTTGGCAGAGTTGCATGCGCCACCCACCCCTCCTCCAATGCTTTTTTTTTTTATTTTATCTTCAAATTTGAATCTATTGTATCTTTCGAACCGAAAGTACAAATTAAGTTCCATTTTGCATATTCATGTTTGTTGCAATGTGTACTTTCGAATAAGACCAGTTTTGAATACATTCAACACCTTTTTAAAGTTTACCAAGTTTCAAATATTAAAACTTGCTAGTCATAATATTATGTTTTACGAACTTACCATTCATTCTATCAAGTTATAGTAGTTGAAACACTTTTAAAACTTGTCAAAACGTTAGAGCCCCCACATGGTTTTAAGTTTCACTTTTGAACTTACTGATTTTATCGTTCATTTCTATTAAGTTTCAGCAGTTGAAACTTAGCAAAATTTTAAATGCGTCAAAACGTATACAAATTGGTCTTGTTTCAAAAGATATAGTAGATTAAAATTGCAAGTCCAAAGAAAAGACATGAGAGATGGGGTGGGTGGGGTATGCACTCTCTTCCAAAGGTTGTACCAAAAACTGCATAGATGCAGTAATTAAGCTCTAATCACAAAACCATTTTCTGGTTTTAGACGTAATCATACGGCTGCATGCATGCATGCCCCCCCTGCTTGCCATAAATCGTCCTCTTCTATCATCCCACCTTCTTCTCCCTTCCTAGACCTAGGGTATCACCCCCAACTCCTGGTGAAGGAGCAAAGGTAGAGAACCGTGTGAGAAAGATAAAGTTAGTATGATAATAATGCTGACAAAGGTAGAAGATGGAGATAACTGGACATAGAGCAGACCATGGCACATCCGCGAATGGCAGACACAAATTCAAAAGCATTAACTTTACAACCCTGTTTGGAATCCTGAAAAGCCATAGTAAAACCGTAGGAATGCTATTTCCGTAGGAATGTTCATTTTCTTTCCTATGGAGTGCAAGAATCGGGAAAGTGTAGGATAGGAATAAGGTTCCCTTCGATTTTTAGGGCATCTTTCTTTCACATGATAAAAACAGACGTGAACATATTTTTTTTGAACATGTTGCCATGACATGTGGAATCTTAGAGGAATCGAAGGCACTCAAATTGCTAGTTGCATCACAGAAAAAAAAAACATAAGAATTAGATATAAAAAATAACGAGAATGAGAATGAATGGAGAGAATCCCATATCTGATTCTTGAAGCTGTCTACCACTAGACGGCAGGAGAGGTCTCACAAGAATTAGATATCATACATCCAAGCTTATCTATCTCCAAATCAATTAGCCTACTCGCACTTGGGAAGAGCCTCCTAGCGCTATGGTGAGTGCGTCCTGTTTTCACTCAAGCCACCTAGGTTCGAAAAAGTTAAGGAGGAAACTCCCTCGTTGGTCTTTTTTTAATTAGCCTACTGGCAAAGTACGTAGAATTCTTCCCAAAAAAAAGAAGAAAGGATGAATTCTCTTCAGAAACTGAGGTAATGATTATTTTTTTTGCAGTTTTGCACATTCTTTCAAATATGAGTGTGGCTAGATCTCTTAATCAAGTGATATAGTGATTTTTTGTCCAAAAGGACCCCCTGCCGAGATGAATTGTCAAAAAAGACTACCTGTAGATCAATTTGACAAAAAGGACCCCCTCAGCGGTGGCAGCAGGCGCGGCAGGCGACACGTGGCACCTGCCGCCACGCAAGGAGGCGGCGGGCCCTGCCGCCACCGCAGGAGGCGGCCACTCAGCCGAGCGGGTTCCCTGCTCCCACGCCATGACGGAGGCAGGCGGGCCAGGTGAGCCCTGCCGCCACCGGGCGGCGGCTCCTGGGCGCGATCGGCTGGTGGGCGACAGACCCTCTGCTGCCCGGCCCCAGGTGTGGCCTCGCCGCCACTCCAGGAGGCGGCCACCTGTAACGCCCGGATAATCATGCTACAGTAATCTCACGTCGATGGTGCCACGTCACCTCTGTCACTGTAGTTAATCACGGGTTAATTCAAAACTGTTTCGAAATTCAAATTCAAATTCATGATGACAATAAAAGTTTTCAAAAATTTAAAACTAAAAAGTTCGGTGGTTGTCAAATATTACAAAGTTAATTATGGTGCAACAAACCCATTTTTATAAAATGCCTAAATATGTTTAAATGAATTAAAACAGAAAAGAAAATAAATAAAAAAAAGAAATACAAAAGAGAAACAAAAAAAACAAACCAAAAGGGGGGAGAAGCACCCCCTGCTGGACCGCGGCCCAGCTGGCCATTGGGCCAACCAGGCCGGCCCAGGTCGGCCCCGCTCCTTTCCCTTATCCCCTCCCCTCGGTCCAACCCACGACCCCCTCCACCGACACCCCCACTCCACCCACTCGCCCCCCCCCCCCTCCTCTCGCCCGATCTGGATCGGGATCCAGAGGAGACCACCGCCACCACCGGCCGTCGCCGCCAGCCGCCCACCACACGCCAGAACCGCCCGTCGCCGCCGACGCCTCCTCGTCCTCCTCCTCGCGGTCCTTCCCGATCGCCCCGAGCCCACGCCCGTCCCTACTCCCCGTGAGCTTCCCCTTCGCCCCCTCTCCCCTAGGCCGCCTCGGCCGTCGCCCTTCACAGCGCTCCGGCGCCACCGTCGCCATGCGCCTGCCCAGCCGGACCGGCCCGTCCCGTGCTCACTCGCGGCCTCCCGCGTTCGTCGTCCCGTGCACACGTGCCCGCCTCCGCCTCTAGACCATGGGCCATCGCCACGCCGGCGGCCAACTCCGGCGCCCGCCCCTGGCTCTCTCCTCCAGCAGCCCCTCCCTCCACGGCCCGGCGTCCTCCTCCGATGGCCGCCCGCTTCACCACGGCCCCGCCCGTCGAGGCTCTCCGGCGCCAGCGCTCACCGCGGCTCCCGTCTTGCCCCCTCTCTTGCGCCTCGCGCGGCCTCCACTGTCCGGCGAGCCCCGGTTGCTCCCTCCTCTCTCATCCCACGGCCGTGGCGCGCCCTGCTCCCCTCGCCCACGCCTGCACCGCCCGCCTGCTGCCCCCAGTGCGGTGGCCGCTGCAACCTCGCCCATGATGGGCGGGATCGCCCTGCGCCCTCTCTCGTCGGCACCGTGGCCACTGCCCTCACTGCTCCGGCGCCTGCCGACTCAGCCCACCACGGCGTGCGCCCGAACGAGCAGGTGCGGGTTGCGCCGAACCACACCGCCACATGCCGCTAGCCCCCTCACAGGCCCTCACGAATGGGCCCAGCCCCATAACATTTTATTAAAAAAAGAATTGATAATAAAATGATTTAAAAAAATAAATAAATAAAATAATAAAAATAAAAATAATAAATAAATTAATAAATATTTAAGTATAACAAATAATAAAAATAAATTTAATTAATTAGTTAATTGATTAACTAAATTAATTAAGTTAATTACTCCTGTTTAAATTAATCTAGTTAGATAATTAAATTAACTAAACAGTAGTTAATTAGGTAACAGCCCCTAACAGTGGGACCCACCTGTCAGTTGACCAGGTCAGCAGTCAACGTTGATCTTGGCGTCGACATGACATCATCTTGATGTCATAAATCCATTTTCGAATTAATTAAATAATTAATTAAATTCTAGAAATTAATAAAATCTTTAGAAAATCATATCTTTTAATCCATAACTTCGGATTAAAATATTTTCAACATGAAAGTTGCTCGAGCAGCGAGGCGAATCCGGATCGCGCAGTCCGTTCTTCCGCCACACCACCTAACCTATCGAACTCGCAACTTTCCCCTCGGCTCCTCTGCTTAGAAAACACGAAATCAGGGATATTTTCCGGATGTTTCCCCATAACCGGTACCACCTCATACCACGTTAGGGCACGCCTAGCATCGTTACTTGTCTTGTCATGCATCGATATGCATCTGTTTACATGGTATTCATTGTTTCTTCCCCTCTTCTCTCCGGTAGACTACGAGACCGAGCGCCTGCTTGCCCGTTCGACTACGGAGTTGACGACCCTCTCTCTTGCGAAACAACCAGGCAAGCCCCCTTGATCACGGATATCGCCTATTCTACTCTATCTTGCTTGCATTAGAGTAGTGTAGCATATTCTTGCTTTACGATATACCTATCCCGATGCATAGCTTTGTCCTTGTTACTCTTGTTGTTACCTTTACGCAATCCTATATGCTTAGTATAGGATGCTAGTATATTCATCTGTGGCCCTACATTCTTGTCCGTCTGCTGTGCTATACTATCGGGCCGTGATCACTCGGGAGGTGATCACGGTATATACTATATACTTTATACATGATACATGTGGTGACTAAAGGCGGTTGGTTTGGTGGAGCACCATGAGTGGATCTTTGTGGCGGGCGGCAGGCAGGTTGAGACCGCCTAGGAGAGGTGGGCTGGCCTGTTCGGCGTTCGCGGATACTTAACACGCTTAACGAGATCTTGGTATTTGATCTGAGGTTGGCTCTGAGCCTATCGCACTAACCAACTACGTGGGAAAGATATGGGCACTCGGCGTCGTGGTATCGGCCGAAACGCCGTGGCGCCAATGATGGCGGCGCGTGCGGATTGGATCTGGGCCACTAGGCTAGGTCGCTTCCGGCAGCGTCAACGCGTGCGGTGTGCTTTCGAGGCGATGGGCCCGGACCCTGCGCGCTTAGGTTTAGACCGGCGTGCTAGCCTCTCTGTTGAGCCTAGGTGGGGCTGCGGCGTGTTGATCTTCCGCGGCGGGCATGACCCAGAAAGTGTGTCGGCCAAATGGGATCAGCGTGTTGGGTAAGTTGGTGCACCCTGCAGGAAGTTAATCTATTGAATAGCCGTGATCTTGATAACAGGGCGACTTGGAGTTGTACCTTGACCTTATGACAACTAGAACCGGATACTTAATAAAACACACCCTTCCAAGTGCGGATACAACCGGTGGTCGCTCTCTCTCGGGGATACGAGGAGGGATGGCGGGTAGGATTATTGCTATGTGATGTTACTTGGAGGACTTCAACCTACCCTCTTCTACTTGTTGCAAGGCGAAGGTGACGAAGCATAGTCTTGATAAGACTAGCTACCCCCCCTCTTATTACGGCATTACGCGATTCAGTCCACCGATATGGCCCTTTACACATATATCCTGCATATGCGGTGTAGCTCCTTGCTTGCAGTACTTTGGATGAGTACTCACGGTTGCATTGTTTCCCCTTTTCCCTATCTATACTCGATTGCTGCAACAGACGATGGAGCCGGGAGCGACGCATACCGTCGATGGCGACTACTACTGCTGGAGGTGCCTACTACTACGTGCAGCCCGGCGACGACGCGACCGGGAGTAGTTTAGGAGGATCGAGCGGGAGGCTGCGCCTCTTCGATTTGTATCCCGGTTTGTGTTAGCCTTCCTAAGGCAACCTTGTTTAACTTATGTACGTACTCGAGATATTGTTGCTTCCGCTGACTCGTCTATGATCGAGCACTTGTATTCGAGCCCTCGAGGCCCTGGCTTGTATTATGATGCTTGTATGACTTATTTTATTTGTAGAGTTGTGTTGTGATATCTTCCGTGAGTCCCTGATCTTGATCGTACACATTTGCGTGCATGATTAGTGTACGATTGAATATGGGGCGTCACAAGTTGGTATCGAGCCATTGCTGTAGGAATCCCCCTTCCACACTCCTTGGCCGAAGTCGAGTCTAGACATTGCAAAAACTTTTACTAACTTGGCTGTGTGCCTTACGGGCCCACGTCGCCATTGGGTGGTACTAGGATCTTTTACTCCTTGACCTTTACTCTGGGACTCTGAACCCTCTTCTACTCGGGTTAAGCAATTTCTTGACTAACACTAGGATCCCGTGACCACATTCACCCCAAAGTTGGATAAAGCCATAGTTATTCCTTGGAATTGTATTTTGATCAATTTCCACACTGTCATTTGACTCCTTTGAAACATCTTTGTTTTCAGATGGAACCCACGAGGCAGGTCGTGCGCCACACGACGGCCATTGGTGCCTTGGGATCACTGCGGTGCTAGCGAGAGATGATGACCTATCGGGTTATCGGCTGGCACCCCAGAGTACACCGTCTTTGAGGAGTACCAGGACTTTAACCAGAGCGATGCCGAGCCATCGTCCACCTCTACTCCGGGAGTATGACTCCACTCTTGTCTTGCACCGCACATGGTGTTGGGGTGACTATCGATATGGCAGTCCACGATGCTGCTTATGCTGCTCTTACCCGTCTTCGTGGAGAGTATCGGGAGTTGGACACCTCCCCCTTCAGGCACCTTGCTATCGCCTCTGATGTTGGTGAGGAGGGTTACTACACTGCTGCCTACTCCACTTTGTCACCGAGAGCCCTTCTACCATCGAACTTTGTTACGCATCGCGATGGGCTGGATCGAGCTAACCGAGCTCTTCGCCACGAGTTGTACACCACCCGTCGGCACCTTTACCGTGCTCGGCGCTGTTGCACCCTTTGTCCGATCCAGAGCTGCGCGTTCTGCGATCTACCCAGCCAGACCGTGATGCCCGGGGTGTCGGTTGGCGGAGGTGGAGGCTACTCTCCGCACTTGGTCCTCTTCGCCACTTGGGCGTCGGGTTACGCACGAGTATCCGCGGCCCCAGTCAGCGGCGTGGAGGACTATCCGCTGCCAAACTACCAGCTTTCAGGCTCTGACTACCTCCATGATGCAGCGTGGGCTGATGTAGGCTTGCTTGTTAATGTTAGATGCATTCGCGAGAGCTGCGTGCCGCCTATGATGTCTTAGTCTATGTCTTTGAAATCTGTGTGCGAACTCTATGCATGATCCCTTTTGTAAGATATGCCGACTACTATGTGGTTTCTATCGTCTTGCTTTCGTTGTGCATGTTTCATCATGAATGATTCTTGTCCTTTGCATAATTTCTCAAATCTGAACTACCCTGTTATATATTAGCGGGATGGTTAGACCAGCTGGTCGTGGTCGTGGTGGCAACTTCCACCACCGCTTTGAGTACATGGCTGGTATGATCCAACAGCTTGAGATGAATCGCCAGTTCATGGAAAACATGATGGCTCAGTTTCCTCGCCCCAATGTGAACCAGCAGCCAAACGCAACAACTCTGCAGGATTTCATACGCCTGAACCCAACTGTGTACCGCAGCTCAACTCAGCCGCTGGATGCTGATGACTGGCTCTGTGACATCACCTATGAGATGGAGTCTGCTGATGTAGCCCCTGCCAGCTATGTCACTTTTGCTTCCTTCTTCCTGAAGGGACCCGCAGCTCAATGGTGGGACAGCCACATGCGTACTCTTCCAGTTGGAACAATCATCACCTGGCCAGACTTCCAAGCTGCTTTCCGTGCCCGCTTCATCCCTCAAGGAGTCATGGACCGGAAGAAGCATGAGTTCATAACCTCACCCAAGGCAACAAGACTGTTGAAGCTTATCGGCGAGAGTTTACGGACTTGTCTCGCTATCTTTGAAGAGGACATTGCAACGATGCCTTGAGACAGAGAAGTTCCGTGGCGGCCTTCAAGTCGACATCAAGATCGCACTTCTAGTTCACGACTTTGCTGATTTCGCCACCTTGGTGAACAAAGCTATCAATGTCGAAACTGGTCTGCAGGAATACGAGCTCTAACGGCGAAACCGTGACACGGGCTCATCTTGGGCCCGTCCTCGCGAGCGTAATATATGGATTCCCAACAGCATGTACCGGCCGAATGCACATGCCCCAAGGCGAGCTATCTTGCACCTCGTCGCCTACTCCAACTAGGCAGCCAAAGCTTCCAGCTCCACCACCCCAAGCTCTGTTCCCACCCCCAATAATGGTTTGTGCTTGGTGTGGACAACGAGGCACCATGCTAGAGAATGCAACGAACCGAATCAGTGGCCCTTCCGGCGGCGGCGTGGAAGCAACCAACCCCGCAACAACAATGCCAAGCCTTATGGTCGAGTTCATGCCAACCACGTTGATCTAAACGAAGCTCAAGACCAGCACTGCTCTTGTGATGGGTACACTCCTCGTAAATTCAGACACGCATCTGTTTTATTCGATTCAGAGCATCGCATTCATTCATGTCGGAAGATTTTGCATACAAGCACGGCGTTAAGTGTGAGGAGACGAACTCTTGGTAGTGGTAAAACCCCTTGGGACAATGTCAAACCTCCATGGTTGGCGTCGGCGTCCCGTGGAAATCGAAGGGCTGGAATTCTATGCCTCACCTATTATCCTGAAGACGTCTAACATCGACCTCATTTTAGGGATGGATTGGTTGAAAGCGCATCTTTGCTTCAATCGTTTGCGCCACTAAGACCGTCCATCTGCTACACCCTTCCGATGAAATAATAAGCTACAATGCTCGTCGGTTCGAATGCGAGGCAAGGCTCTATGCATTGAATGCATTGAGCGCCGCACCCTCGAGGGCATTGAAAACATTCCTGTCGTTCACGATTTCCAGGACGTCTTTCCTGAAGAACTTCCAGGGATTCCCCCTGCTAGAGCTGTCGAATTCGTCATCGACTTGAAACCAGGCACCACTCCTATAGCCAAGCGACCCTACAAGATGCCGCCGCATGAACTCCTTGAGCTCAAGGAGGAAATCGACAAGTCTCTTCGCAGTGGCTTCAATAACCCAAGTTGCTCTCCATGGGGAGCACCTTCTCTCTTTGTCAAGAAGAAGGATGGGACAAACCGATTGGTCCAAGATTACCGTCCTATAAACCAAGCGACCATTCAGAATAAGTATCCTCTTCCTCGGATCAATGATCTGTATGATCAACTGGCTGGTTCATCAGTGTTCTCTAAACTCGACTTGAGGTTGGGTTACCACCAGATCCGTGTTCGTGAGGAGGATATCCCCAAGACCGCATTCGTGACTCGTTATGGTTCATACGAGTACACCGTCATGTCTTTCGGCCTAACCAATGCTCCAGCCACCTTCTCCCGCCTGATGAACTATATATTCATGGATTACCTCGACAAGTTAAATCGTGGTTTATCTGGATGATATCTGATATTTTCCAAGAATGAAGAAGAACATCTTGAACATCTTAGTCTTGTCTTTGGAAAAGCTACGAGAGCATCAACTTTATGCCAAGTACTCCAAATGTGAATTCGGCTTCCGAAGTAACCTATCTTGGGCATGTCATCTCTAAGGATGGTATTGCCGTCAACCTGAACGAGTTCAGCTATTCTCGATTGGACTCCTCCAAGAGCGTTAAGCAAGTCGAAGTTTTCTCGGTCTCGCCACTATTGTTGTCGATTAAATCGACAACTTCTCCAAGATTGCCGGGCCTCGACTAACTTTGTTGCATAAGGCGTCAAGTTCCAATGGATGATAAATGTCGGGAAAGTTTCGGCACTCAAAGACAAGTTGACTTCTACCCCAAGACTAGCTCCTCCCGATACTAAGAAGGACTTAGTCATTTATCGCGGCGCTTCCGTCAAGGATTAGGCTGTGTCCTAATGCAAGAGCGCAAAGTGGTTGCTTATGCCTCTCGACAATTACGCCCTCACGAAGAGAACTACCCAGTTCACGACCTCGAGCTTCTGCCGTCATTCATGCCTTTGAAGCGATGGCGACATTACCTACTCGGTAATCGTTGCGAGATCTTCACGACCACCAAAGTCTGAAGTATACATTACTCAGCCAGACCTGAACCTCCGTCGGCCAGAGATGGATGGAGATGCTTGCGAGACTTTGATTTGGGTATTTCCTATACACCGAGGAAGGCTAATGTAATGGCTGATGCCTTGAGCCGCAAGTCTTACTGCAACCACCTCCAGGTTCACAAAGTTCAGCCCTCACTCGTTGAAGAGTTCAGAAAGCTGAACCTCCATATTGTTCCTCCGGGTGCACTCGCTCCCCCTCCTCTGGAGTTACGCAAGATGAACCTCCATGTTGTTTCCAGGGGTTCTCTCAATACCCTGGTTGCTAAACCAGATCTTGTGGACACCATCAAATGGATACAAAATGTGACGATGAAGTCGAGAGGATTAAACTTTATCTCATGAAGGAAAGCCCTCATTCTTCACTTGTGGATGACGCAGGCACCCTATTCTTCAAAGGTCGCCTAGTGGTACCGAGTAAGAGGAAAACCTGAATCGACTCAAAGGTTATGAAAGAAGCTCATGATCGCCTTTGTCTATTCATCCCGGTAGCACCAAGATGTACCAAGACATTAAATCGAGATTACGGTGGTCTAATATGAAGCGAGACATTGCTCGTTATGTTGCTGAATGTGGCGTTTACCGTCGTATCAAGCAGAACATCAAAGGCCTCTTTGAACTCTGCAACCTATCTCTATTCCTGAATGGAAATGGGACCATGTTGAAATGGAATTAAATCCTTTGGATTTCCCAAGTCACGTAAAGGTAATGATGCTATTCTTGTCGTCATTGACCGCTTTCTAAAGTTGCACATTTTCCGGCGGTCAAAGAAACTATCACGCTAGTCAGCTTGCAACTCTCTATATGTCCGAATTGTTTCACTTCACGGTATCCCACCGGTTATCGGTTCGGACCGTGGCAGCTTATTCACTTCAAGATTACGGGCAAGTTTCCAAGAAGCTATGGGGACTCACTTATCTTTCAAGATGCGTTTCATCCGCATGATCATAAGAACAAGTCGAGCGTGTCAACCAAGTTCTCGAAGACATGCTTGAGCTTGTGTTATTTCCTTGCAAGAAATGGGAGGAATCTCTCCCGTATGCTGAGTTCTCTTATAATAATAGCTATCAAGCTAGTCGAAGATGGCCCCCTCGAAGTGTTATATGGGCGAAAGTGCGAACCCTCTCGAACTGGTCGAAGCGGGGAACGTCCACTCTTGGTCCGGATATTATCCAACATGCGAAGAACAAGTCCGCATTATTCGCGAGAATCTCAAGACTGCTCGCCTCGGCAAAAGAGTAATTATGACCGTCATCATAAAGACATGGTCTATCAACTTTGGCGAAAAGGCCTATCTTCGCGTTACACCAATGAAGGGTGCTCACCGCCGGGATCAAAGCAAGCTAGCTCCTCGCTATATTGGCCCATTCACTATTACGGAAAGGCGTGGAAAAGTGGCATATCATTTGGAGCTTCCGTCGAACCTTTCTCGGGTTCACAATGTGTTCCACGTGTCACAGCTCCGTCGCTGCTTCAAGGACCCAATCAAGCGATGGACCATGAAGTGCTCGAATTGCAACAGGACCTCTCCTATAAAGAGCATCCGGTCCGCATTCTCGACCAAGCTGAACGCCGCACACGTCGGAAGGCGATCAAGTTCCTCAAAGTCCGATGGTCGAATCACTCAAGAAGCGAAGCCACACGGGAGCGAGGATCGTCTTCGTGATGAATACCCCGCGACTGTTTCCTTCTACCTCCTAAATCTCGGGGCGAGATTTCTTGTAATGGAGGAGATTTGTAACGCCGGATAATCATGCTACAATAATCTCACGTTGATGGTGCCACGTCACCTCATCCTTGTAGTTAATCATGGGTTAATTCAAAACTGTTTGAAATTCAAATTCAAATTCATGATGACAATAAATGTTTTCAAAATTTAAAACTAAAAAGTTAAATTGGTTGTCAAATATTACAAAGTTAATTATGGTGCAACAAACCCATTTTTATAAAATGCCTAAATATGTTTAAATGAATTAAAACAGAAAAGAAAATAAATAAAAGAAAGAAAATACAAAGAAACAAAAAACAAAACAAAAGGGGCCCAGCTCTCTTGGACCATGCCCACCGGCCATTAGACCAACCAAGCCGGCCCAGTCGGCCCGCTCCTCTCCCTTATCCCTCGGTCCAACCCGACCCCTCCACCGACACCCCCACTCCACCCACTCCCCCTCCTCTCGCCCGATCTGGATCGGATCCAGAGGAGACCACCGCCCGCCGCCGCCGCTCGCCGCTCAGCGCCGCTACGCGGACCGCCCGTCGCCGTCGAACGCCTCCTCGTCCTCCTCCCGCCGGTCCTCCCGACCGCCCCGAGCCCATGCCCGTCCCTACCCTACCCCCCGGTGAGCTTCCCCTTCACCCCCTCCCCTAGGTCGCCTCGGTCGTCGCCGCTCGGCGTGCTCGGCGCCACTGCCGCCGCGCCTGCCAAGCTGGACCGGCCCGTCCGTGCTCACTCGCGGCCTCCCGCGTTCGTCGCCCCGTGCACACGTGCCCGCCTCCTCCTCTGAACCCGCGGGCCATCGCCGCGCCGGCGGCAACTCCGGCGCCCACCCCGGCTCTCTCCTCGAGCAGCCCCCTTCCACGGCCCGGCGTCCTCCTCCGGTGGCCGCCCGCTTCCACGGCCCCGCCCGCCGAGGCCTCGCCCGGCGCCACGCTCACCGCGGCTCCCGTGCCGCCCACGCCTCTTGCGCCTCGCGGCCGCCTCCCTGTCCGGCGAGCCCGCCGTTGCTCCTCCTCTCCCTCACACGCACGCGTGGTCGCGCCCTGCTCCCTACGCCCCACGCCGCACCGCTGCCCTGCCCGGTGGTGCGGTGGCAGGCAACAACCTCGCCCAAGATTGGGCGGGATCGCCCTAGCGCCCCTCTGCAGCCCGTGGCCGTGCCACCCGGCCTCACTGCTCCGGCGCCACCCGCCAACTCCGCCCACCTCAGGCGTGCGCCCGAACGAACGGGTGCGGGTTGCGCACGAACCCGCACCACATGCCCCACTAGCCCCCAGGCCACATCGCCAATGGGCCCGCCCATAACATTTTATAAAAAAATTGATAATAAAATGATTTAAAAAAATAAATAAATAAAATAATAATAATAAAAAATAATAAATAAATTAATAAATATATAAGTAAAACAAATAATAAAAATAAATTTAATTAATTAATTAATTGATTAACTAAATTAATTAAGTTAATTACTCCTGTTTAAATTAATCTAGTTAGATAATTAAATTAACTAAACAGTAGTTAATTAGGTAACAGCCCTTGACAGATGGGACCCACCTGTCAGGTTGACCAGGTCAACGGTCAACGTTGACTGCTGACGTCAGCATGACATCATGCTGATGTCATAAATCCATTTTCGAATTAATTAAATAATTAATTAAATTCCAGAAATTAATAAAACCTTTAGAAAATCATATCTTTTAATCCGTAACTCGGATTAAAATATTTTCAACATGAAAGTTGCTCAGAACGACGAGACGAATCCGGATACGCAGTCCGTTCGTCCGCCACACCATCCTAACCTATCAAACTCGCAACTTTCCCCCTTCGGCTCCTTTGCCCGAAAGCACGAAACACCGGGGATATTTTCCCGGATGTTTCCCCCCTTAACCGGTACCACCTCATACCACGTTAGGGCACGCCTAACATCGTTACTTGTCTTGTCATGCATCAATATGCATCTGTTTACATGGTATTCATTGTTTCTTCCCCCTCTTCTCTCCGGTAGACTACGAGACCAAGCCCGCTGCTGCTTTGCCCGGTTCGACTACGGAGTTGACGACCCTCTCTCTTGCCGAACAACCGTGCAAGCCCCCCCCTCCCCTTGATCACCAGATATCGCCTATTCTACTCTATACCGCTTGCATTAGAGTAGTGTAGCATGTTATTGCTTTCGATATACCTATCCCGATGCATAGCTTTGTCCTTGTTACTCTTTATTGTTACCTTTACCGCAATCCTATATGCTTATTATAGGATGCTAGTATATTCATCTGTGGCCCTACATTCTTGTCCGTCTGCTGTGCTATACTATCGGGCCGTGATCACTCGGGAGGTGATCACGGTATATACTATATACTTTATACATGATACATGTGGTGACTAAAGGCGGGTCGGTGGTGGAGCACCATGCAGTGGATCTTTGTGGCGAGCGATAGGGCAGGTTGAGACCGCCTAGGAGAGAGGTGGGCCTGGCCTGTTCGGGCGTTCATGGGATACTTAACACGCTTAACGAGATCTTGGTATTTGATCTGAGTTGGCTCACGAGCCTATACGCACTAACCAACTACGTGGGAAAGATATGGGCACTTTCGGCGTCGTGGTATCGGCCGAAGCACTTCGTGACGCCACGGCCGAGCGGCGCGCGGATTGGACCGAACGCCACTAGGCTAGGTCTGCTTCCGGCAGCGTCGCATAGCGTGTAGGTGTGCTCGGCGATGGGCCCGACCCTGCGCGCTTAGGTTTAGACCGGCGTCTGGCCTCTCTGTTGAGCCTAGGTGGGGCTGCGGCGTGTTGATCTTCAGCGGCGGGCATGACCGGAAAGTGTGTCCGGCCAAATGGGATCAAGCGTGTTGGGTAAGTTGGTGCACCCTGCAGGAAGTTAATCTATTGAATAGCCGTGATCTTGATAATGGACGACTTGGGTTGTACCTTGACCTTATGACAACTAGAACCGGATACTTAATAAAACACACCCTTCCAAGTGCGGATACAACGGTGGTCGCTCTCTCGGGGATACGAGGAGGGATCGCGGGTAGGATTATTGCTATGTGATGTTACTTGGAGGACTTCAACCTACCCTCTTCTACATTTGCAAGGCGAAGGTGACGAAGCGTAGTCTTCGATAAGACTAGCTACCCCCTCTTATTACGGCATTCTGCAGATTCAGTCCATGATATGGCCCTTTACACATATATCCGTGCATATGTAGTGTAGCTCCTTGCTTAAGTAGTACTTTGGATGAGTACTCACGGTTGCATTGTTTCCCCTTTTCCCCTATCTATACTCGATTGCTGCAACTGCACGATGGAGCCGGGAGCGACGCCACCGTCGATGGCGACTACTACACTGGAGGTGCCTACTACTACGTGCAGCCCGCCGACGACGACCGGAGTAGTTTAGGAGGATCCCAGGCAGGAGGCCTGCGCCTCTTTCGATCTGTATCCCAGTTTGTGTTAGCCTTCCTAAGGCAACCTTGTTTAACATATGTCTGTACTCAGATATTGTTGCTTCCGTTGACTCGTCTATGATCGAGCACTTGTATTCGAGCCCTCGAGGCCCCTGGCTTGTATTATGATGCTTGTATGACTTATTTTATTTGTAGAGTTGTGTTGTGATATCTTCCCGTGAGTCCCTGATCTTGATCGTACACATTTGCGTGCATGATTAGTGTATGATTGAATCGGGGGCGTCACACCACCCCTGCCGACACCTGCTGCTGCTGCTCGCTGACTGCTGCACGGAAGGCGAGGTGCGGGCCCCACCGCCACTGCTGCTGGCGGCATCTTCCTGCATGCCCGACAACACATGCGCTGACGGCACTGATTTCGAGGCAGACAGCCCTCATTCCCACGCGTGGGAATCTGTGAATTTTGACACTTAGTACCGACGCTCAGTGTGGCTGTGCACTGCTTTGGCGATGATGCTGCCCGGGAATCACTCGGGCTTTTCCTTCTTTTGCCTCAGCGGATATGACGGCACTGCGGGAATCACTCATACACTGTGAGAACTGTTGTGCCGACACTACGGGGATGCTCCTCCTTTATATAGTATGTGTATGCTCCGTACGCAAGCACATTCTGGCCTCCTCTTTTACTCTCTGCGTGTAAGAACAAAGAGAAAGCAAAACTCATTACACATTTTCACTCGTGATTTAGGGCGATTTAGAGTTGGATCTTGAATATGCTGAAGTTGAAGAAAAGATAGACGAAGGTAAGATCTATCCATTTTTGTTGGTTTGGTTCACATGCATGAAGTTTGTACTCTTTTTGTTTAGTTCATAACTATGTGTTCTCTGTTGTGTTAGGTATTATTTCATCACTTTTTGGAGTCATTTAGTGCTTCAGGAGTAGGATTTGTGTAGCGAAGTGAACTATGAAGTTGAAGATCAAGGTATGAGCTTTGTAATACATTTATTTATTTGTGCATGCAGGGTGATAATTAGTTCGTCCTTTAGCTTGTTATTAGCATTTGGTTTATTCGGATGGTAGTGCTTAGAGGTTAGAAATAATTTCAGACGACAGATGTAGCTTTTATACTATTTTTTGAAATAGTAGGTTGAAGATGTTGTATCAATGTTAGGTGTGTCCATTAGTATTGACATGCGGGAAATCTAAATACGGTAATTAAGAAAAAAATTGTACTGTAATTGTTCATTGCATGTGGTATATTATTTCATGTGGTATGTTATTTTATGTGGTATGTTAATTAATAAGTCTATAGTTAGGAAACCGTAGGTCTACTTTGTTATGTCGCAATAATGTAAATTTTATATGTTAAGATTAGGTGCTAATGTACTTAATGATGTATGTAATTAGGTAAAATAATTCATCTTAGTAGCAAACAAGGAGGAGAAGACGTGATTGAAGAAATTGTGTTTCCATTTTCGCTGTCACTTTTGAGGTGATGACCACATACATGCAAGTGCTATTTTCATACTTTTGCTAGCAGCAAGAAATATCTGTGTATAATATTGATGTTAATGTGATAGGTTGACTCCGTTCATATAGTACTGGTGACGGATATTTATTGGAACTATTTTGATGCTTAATTGCATTCGCAAGCACATCCATATTGGAGGTAAGGTATAAAGTGACGATGTAATTTTATTAATATTTTTTGTACTGATGTACTATTGTGAATAATGTGCATGCCGCTGCAAATATGATTATTTGGAAATAAATGATTGTTATCGTATGATATGAAAAAATTATATAAAGCCGAAAGTAATTAAATGTTTTACTCATATGATATTAAAATGTTATTATCGTACTATTATGTTTAGTGGTTGTTTGGATAGCGAGTAATTACCATGGGTTTTGTCATAACCTGTTGTAAGAAAATTAGTTTTTACTAATAGTCGTTTTTCCAAAAGCTCGGTTTTTGCATGTTATGAGAATCAGTTTAGGATATTTTTGGGGTAGTTAAAGAAAAGCAAAGAGAGTTTTATTTTGTGACGCTCGTAGACGAGTTTGAGAAAAAAATGTCTAAATACCCGTTAACCAAACAATCCCGGAAAGTCTAAGCAAATGATTCTAAAAACAAAACGAATATTTGTAACGAAAATACGATTATTATTTTAGTCGTCTGATATGTAAATATTGTCATCGTACTACTACTAAATGTTCAGTTACTAATTGTTTGAAATGTAAACATGTATTTTGGTTAGGTACTATGGAAAATTTAGTAGTGTACTATGGGAACGTCTTACGGGACGGTCCTTTCGGGGTGGATGTGTCCTTGTGTGAGTCGACTACAGTTGTAGTTAGAGACATGGTGAACGTGGGTTACGCAGCTGTCAGAAGGTGCATCCGAGCGGTGTTTGGCCCAGGATGCAGGGGAAAAAATGACAATGGAGGCCTTCGTCACGACGGAGCAAAAGATGGGACAGCTGCCCGTTGGGGTTTGCGGCTGTCACAGTGATCGATCGTGGGGTCGTACATGAGGTTTGCAAGCAATCCCAATAACCCAGTGTTTGGTCAGCCAATGGTGTATGTGGAGTTCATTTCAGTCACCGATGTTGCGGATGCGATGGCGAGGCGGTGAGGTCGAGTTGGCCATCACATCAGCCCCTAGCATCGGCCCATCGAACCGTGAGCGACCAGCCTGTGTATGACACGGGATATTGGTCTGCGGCCGTTGACATGAGTGAACACGTGGAGGGATTGCCGGAGGCGCTCGATGATGATGATCACTCTTCCGTGTCTTTCGAGTCAAGCGAAGAAGAAGATGTTCCTCCCCAGAGGGCGGTCGCGGCGTCACTGCAACCTGGGTTTTTACAGGATATGAGCATCACAAATGAATTTCACTCTGTTTCTGGCCTAGAAGCGGGAGCACGGAGGTTGGGCAGGTTTTCCCGGACAAGAAGTCTCCTTACCAAGCAATTAATAGGTATGCAATCGCCCTCCACCGCCACAAAAAGTGAAGCGGTCGATAAAAAGAGTTGAAGGTCATATGCATCCACATCTGCGAAGGTTGCCGCGAAGAGTTCTCGCTAGATCAAGCCTGGGGTATGTCGGTCATGGCATATCACAAAATAGTGCAGCATAGCTGTGAGCAACCGGACTCTTTCTCGATCACTTTGCAATGTGACGGCAAGATATGTGGCACGGTGATGGAAATGATTGTGCAGGGAAGTCTCAACATTAGTGTTAGGGCTTTGCAAAAAGATGCAGAAGATCAGATTGGCTTCCCTGTAGTCACAACAACCATACGCCTACAATTACGCATTAGGTTCGCAACAAGGATTACAGACTCCACCACCAATGCAGGAGTCGCAGACACAGGAAGACCAAGCTGAGTGCGGTCGCGGTCTTCGTGTAACTCGACCACCTAATCGCTTGGAGCTTTCCGGTCAAGGAAGGCCAGGTGGCCGTAAATCGACTACAATGATTCATCTATCCACGTGCACGGCCCATTGTATCTACATATGTCAGTATCAGACTTTTTGATTTGAACATCTATGTATGCTGAAATAAAAATGCACCAGTCAGGAACAATTTTCCCCGCCTATATCTCCTGACATACTATCCCGCTCCACTCTTGACTTATGTTTTCGCGCAACCCTTTCTCCTCAATATTTTCCAATAGCGCTTTCCCTCCATATGTTCCCGCCACCGTTTCCCGCCAACCCCTTCCCGCCATATCTTCCTCGCCAACCGTTTCCGCCAACCCCTTCCGCCATATGTTCCCGCCAACCCTTTCCGCCATCTGCGATCGTTCTTTCCGCCATTTTCTCCTCTCTACCTATAAAACCCCTTTAGGCGGAGGTGGATAAGCATTCGAGTGTAGTGTAGTCGAGATGTCCCATTATCCTTTCGATCGTAGTTTTCACCTGGGATGGCGGCACTCTTACGAGGCTAGCTACCGATTTCGGGATGGACAATAGGATAGTTCCATGGGACGAACTCACCGTAGTGACACCATAATGAATGAGTTGGCTCACCAAGCACGTGGGTGCAGGTGGCCCGAAAGGACCTATGAGGAGGTGCGTAAAGAACTTCTTAGGTTGAATGCAAGGTGGAAGAAGGTAGTGGAGCCAAGAGTGAAACTTTCGGAAGGATCTGCAGAAAAGCATCCATTTTATGGATCGAGGAGAGCGAGGACGAAGATGATATCTTCATGGCGCCGCTTCCGGGTGCTGCTGTTGGGAAACGTAGTAATTTCAAAAAAATTCCTACGATCACGCAAGACCATGGTGATGGCATAGCAACGAGAGGGAGAGTGTCCGTCCACGCACTCGTGAGACCGAAAGCGAAGCGTTATATCAACGCTGTTGATGTAGTCGTGCGTCTTCACGATCCGACCGATCCAAGCACCGTTACTCCGGCACCTCCGAGTTCTTAGCACACGTTCAGCTCGATGGCGATCCCGGGCTCCGATCCAGCAAAGCGTCGGGGAGGAGTTTCACAAGACGACTGACGGCGTGGTGGCGATCTTGATGTTCTACCGTCGCGAGGCTTCGCCTAAGCACCGCTACAATATGACCGAGGTGGAATATGGTGGAGGGGGCACCGACACGGCTAAGGAACGATCACGAAGATCAACTTGTGTGTTCTAGGGTGCCCCCTGCCCGTATATAAAGGAGCAAGGGGAGGGCCGGCCGGCCCTAGGAGGCGCACCAAGGGAGGGAGTCCTCCTCCTAGTAGGAGTAGGACTCCCTTTCCTAGTCTGCTAGGAAGAGGAAGGGGAAGGAAGAGAGGGAGAGGAGAGGGAAGGGGGCGCGCCCCCCTCCTAGTCCAATCGGACTCCCCATGGGGGCGCCACCTCTGGTGCAGCCCTCTCTCTCCCTCTTGGCCCAATAAGGCCCATTACTTCCCGGGGTTCCGGTAACCCCTCCGCACTCCGTTTTCTCCGGAAACTTCCGAACCTTTCCGTGTCCGAATATAGCCGTCAATATATCAATCTTTATGTCTCAAACATTTGAGACTCCTCGTCATGTCCGTGATCACATCCGGGACTCGAACTCCTTCGTACATCAAAATACATAAACTCATAATATAACCGTCCATCGAAACCTTAAGCGTGCGGACCCTACGGTTCGAGAACTATGTAGACATGACCTAGAACCATTCTTGGTCAATAACCAATAGCGGAACCTGGATGCCCATATTGGTTCCTACATATTCTCTGAAGATCTTTATCGGTCAAACCGCATAACAACATCGTTGTTCCCTTTGTCATCGGTATGTTACTTACCCGAGATTCGATCGTCGGTATCCAATACCTAGTTCAATCTCGTTACGGTAAGTCTCTTTACTCGTTCCGTAATACATCATCTCACAACTAACTCATTAGTTGCAATGCTTGCAAGGCTTATGTGATGTGTATTACCGAGAAGGCCAGAGATACCTCTCCGACAATCGGAGTGACAAATCCTAATCTTGATTCATGCCAACTCAACATATACTTTCGGAGACACTTGTAGAGTACCTTTATAATCACCCGATTCGTTGTGATGTTTGGTAGCACACAAAGTGTTCCTCCGTAAACGGAGTTGCATAATCTCATAGTTGCAGAACTTTGTATAAGTCATGAAGATAGCATAAGCAACATACTAAGCGATCAAGTGCTAAGCTAATGAAATGGGTCATGTCAATCACATCATTCTCCTAATGATGTGATCCCATTAATCAAATGACAACACATGTCTATGGTTAGGAAACATAACCATCTTGATTAATGAGCTAGTCTAGTAGAGGCATACTAGTGACTATCTGCTTGTCTATGTATTCACACATGTATTATGTTTCCGTTAATACAATTCTAGCATGAATAATAAACATTTATCATGATATAAGGAAATAAATAATAACTTTATTATTGCCTCTAGGGCATATTTCCTTGATCTCCCACTTGCACTAGAGTCAATAATCTAGATTACATAGTAATGATTCTAACACCCATGGAGTCTTGGTGCTGATCATGTTTTGCTCGTGGAAGAGGCTTAGTCAGCGGGTCTGCAACATTCAGATCCGTATGTATTTTGCAAATCTCTATGTCTCCCACTTGGACTTGGTCCCGAATGGAATTGAAGCGTCTCTTGATATGCTTGGTCCTCTTGTGAAATCTGGATTCCTTTGCTAAGGCAATTGCACCAAGATTGTCACGAAAGATCTTCATTGGTCCCGATGCACTAGGTATGACACCTAGATCGGAAATGAACTCTTTCATCCAGACTCCTTCATTTGCTGCTTCGAAGCAGCTATGTACTCCGCTTCACATGTAGATCCCGCCACGACGCTTTGTTTAGAACTGCACCAACCGACAGCTCCACCGTTTAATAAAAATACGTATCCGGTTTGCGATTTAGAATCGTCCGGATCGGTGTCAAAACTTGCATCGGCGTAACCATTTACGACTAGCTCTTTGTCACCTCCATATCGAGAAACATATCCTTGGTCCTTTTCGTATTTCAGGATGTTCTTGACCGCTGTCCAATGATCCACTCTGGATTACTTTGGTACCTTCCTGCCAAGCTTACAGCTAAGCATCGTCGGTCCGGTACACAGATTGCATACATGATAGAGCTTATGGCTGAAGCATAGGGAACATTTTTCATTTTCTCTCTATCTTCTGCTTGTGGTCGGGCATTGAGTCGACTCAATCTTACACCTTGTACTACAGGTAAAAACCTTTCTTTGCACGATCCATTTTGAACTTCTTCAAAACTTTATCAAGGTATGTGCTTTGTGAAAGTCCTATTAAGCGTCTTGATCTATCTCTATAGATCTTGATGCCCAATATGTAAGCAGCTTCACCGAGGTCTTTCATTGAAAAACTTTTATTCAAGTATCCTTTTATGCTATCCAGAAATTCTATATCATTTCCAATCAACAATATGTCGTCCACATATAATATCGAAATGCTCTGAGCTCCCACTCACTTTCTTGTAAATACAGGCTTCTCCAAAAGTCTAGATAAAACCATATGCTTTGATTACACTATCAAAGCGTTTATTCCAACTCCGAGAGGCTTGCACCGACCATAAATTGATCGTTGGAGCTTGCACACTTTGTTAGTACCCTTTGGATCAACAAAACCTTCTGGTTGCATCATAGACAACTCTTCTTCTAGAAATCCATTCAAGAATGCAGTTTTACATCCATTTGCCAAATTTCATAATCATAAAATGCGGCAATTGCTAACATGATCCGGACAGACTTAAGCATCGCTACGGTGAGAAAGTCTCATCGTAGTCAACCCCTTGAACTTGTCGAAAACCTTTTGCAACAAGTCGAGCTTTGTAGACAGTTATATTACCATCGCGTCGGTCTTCTTCTTAAAGATCCATTTATTCTCAATAGCTTGCCGATCATCGGCAAGTTTACCAAAGTCCATACTTTGTTCTCATACATGGATCCCATCTCAGATTTCATGGCTTCAAGCCATTTTATGCGAATCTGGGCTCACCATCGCTTCTTCATAGTTCGTAGGTTCACCATGATCTAGTAGCATGACTTCCGAATAGGATTACCGTACCACTCAGTGCGGATTTTATTCTGGTTGATCTCTGATTCAAGGACAACTTGATCTGAAGTTTCATGATCTTCATCATTATCTTCCTCACTAACTGGTGTAGGTGTTACGAAACTGATTTACGTGACGAACTACTTTCAATAAGGGAGCTGGTACTATTACCTCATCAAGTTCCACTTTCCTCCCACTCACTTCTTTCGAGAGAAACTCCTTCTCTAGAAAGGATCCATTTTAGCAACAAATGTCTTGCCTTCGATCTGTGATAGAAGGTATACCCAGTGTCTCCTTTGGGTATCCTATGAAGACACATTTTCCGATTTGGGTTCAAGCTTATCAGGTTGAAGTTTCTTCACATAAGCATCGCAACCCCAAACTTTCGAAGCGACAACTTTGGTTTCTTGCTAAACCATAGTTCATAAGGCGTCGTCTCAACGGATTTTGACGGTGTCCTATTTAACGTGAATGCGGCCGTCTCTAAAGCATAACCCCAAAACGATAGCGGTAAATCGGAAATAGACATCATAGATTGCACCATATCTAGTAAAGTACGATTACGACGTTCGGACACACCATTACGCTGTGGTGTTCCCGGTGGCGTGAGTTGCGAAACTATTCCGCATTGCTTCAAATGTAGACCAAACTCGTAACTCAAATATTCTCCTCCACGATCAGATCGTAGAAACTTTATTTTCTTGTTACGATGATTTTCAACTTCACTCTGAAATTCTTTGAACTTTTCAAATGTTTCAGATTTATGTTTCATCAAGTAGATATACCCATATCTGCTTAAATCATCTGTGAAGGTGAGAAAATAACGATATCCACCACGAGCTTCAACATTCATCGGACCACACACATCTGTATGTATGATTTCCAACAATTCTGTTGCTCTCTCCATACAACCGGAGAATGGTGTTTTAGTCATCTTGCCCATGAGGCATGGTTACGCAAGTACCAAGTGATTCATAATCAAGTGATTCCAAAAGTCCATCTGTATGGAGTTTCTTCATGCTTTACACCAATATGACCTAAACGGCAATGCCACAAATAAGTTGCACTATCATTATCAACTCTGCATCTTTTGGCTTCGACATTATGAATATGTGTATCACTACTTGTCGAGATTCAATAAGAATAGACCATTCTTCAAGGGTGCATGACCATAAAAGATATTACTCATATAAATAGAACAACCATTATTCTCTGATTTAAATGAATAACCGTCTCGCATTAAACAAGATCCAGATATAATGTTCATGCTCAACGCGGCACCAAATAACAATTATTTAGGTCTAAAACTAATCCCGAAGGTAGATGTAGAGGTAGCGTGCCGACCGCGATCACATTGACTTTGGAACCATTTCCCACGCGCGATCGTCACCTCGTCCTTTGCGGTGCTCGTCTATTCCGTAGTCCCTGCTTGAGTTGCAAATATGAGCAATGAACCAGATCAAATACCAGTGCTACTACGAGCTCTAGTAAGGTACACATCAATAACATGTATATCACATATACCTTTGTTCACCTTGCCATCCTTCTTATCCGCCAAATACTTGGGGCAGTTCCGCTTCGATGTCCAGTTTGCTTGCGGTAAAAACACTCGGTTTAGTGCTTAGGTCCAGACTTGGGTTTCTTCTCTTGATCAGCAACTTTCTTGCTGTTCTTTTGAAGTTTCCCTCTTCTTTCCTTTGCCCTTTTCTTGAAACTAGTGGTCTTGTTGACCATCAACACTTGATGCTCTTTCTTGATTTCTACCTCCGCGGCTTTTAGCATTGCGAAGAGCTCAGAATTGTCTTAGTCATCCCTTGCATATTATAGTTCATCACGAAGCTCTTGTAGCTTGGTGGCGTGATTGGAGAATTACATCAATGACACTATCATCCGGAAGATTAACTCCCAGCTGAATTAAGTGATTATTATACCCGGACATTTTGAGTATGTGCTCACCGACGAACTATTCTCCTCCATCTTGCAGCTATAGAACTTATTGGAGACTTCATATCTCTCAATCCGGCATTTGCTTGAAATATTAACTTCAACTCTGGAACATCTCATATGCTCCATGACGTTCAAAACGTCGTTGAAGACCGGTTCTAAGCCGTAAAGCATGGCACATTGAACTATAGAGTAGTCATCGACTTTGCTTTGCCAGACGTTCACAACTTCGGTGCAGCTCCTGCGCAGCAGGCACGGCACCCAGCGGTGCTTCCAGGCGTAATTCTTCCGGGCAGCAATGAGGATAATCCTCGAGTTACGGACCCAGTCCGTGTAATTGCTACCATCATCTTTCAACTTTGCTTTCTCAAGGAACGCATTAAAATTCAACGGAACAACAACGACGAGCCATCTATCTACAAAGAAACATAGACAAGCAAAATACTATCGGTACTAAGTTCATGATAATTTAAGTTTTAATTAATCATATTAAAACTCCCACTTAGGCAGACATCTCTCTAGTCATCTAAGTGTTTACGTGATCCAAATTAACTAAACCATGTCCGATCATCACGTGAGATGGAGTAGTTTCAATGGTGAACATCACTATGTTGATCATATCTACTATATGATTCACGTTCGACCTTCGGTCTCCGTGTTCCGAGGCCATATCTGCATATGCTAGGCTCGTCAAGTTTAACTGAGTATTCTGCGTGTGCAAAACTGGCTTGCACCGTTGTAGATGGACGTAGAACTTATCACACCCGATCATCACGTGGTGTCCGGGTACTACTGAACTTTTAGCAACGGTGCATACTCGTGGAGAACACTTCTTGATAATTTTAGTGAGAGATCATCTTATAATGCTACCGTCAAACAAAGCAAGATAAGATGCATAAAGGATAAACATCACATGCAATCAATATAAGTGATATGATATGGCCATCATCATCTTGTGCTTGTGATCTCCATCTCCAAGCACCGTCATGATCACCATCGTCACCGGCGCGACACCTTGATCTCCATCGTAGCATCGTTGTCGTCTCGCCAACTATTGCTTCTCGACTATCGCTACCGCTTAGTGATAAAGTAAAGCAATTACATGGCGTTGCATTTCATACAATAAAGCGACAACCATATGGCTCCTGCCATTGCCGATAACTTCGGTTACAAAACATGATCATCTCATACAATAGCATCACGTCTTGACCATATCACATCACAACATGCCCTGCAAAACAAGTTAGACGTCCTCTACTTTGTTGTTGCAAGTTTTACGTGGCTGCTACGGGCTGAGCAAGAACCGTTCTCACCTACGCATCAAAACCACAACGATACTTCGTCAAATAGACTCCGTTTTAACCTTCTCAAGGACCGGGCGTAGCCACACTCGGTTCAACTAAAGTGAGAGAGACAGACACCCGCCAGCCACCTTTAAGCACGAGTGCTCGTAACGGTGAAACCAGTCTCGCGTAAGCGTACGCGTAATGTCGGTCCGGGCCGCTTCATCTCACAATACCGCTGAACCAAAGTATGACATGCTGGTAGGCAGTATGACTTGTATCGCCCACAACTCACTTGTGTTCTACTCGTGCATATGACATCAACGCATAAAACCAGGCTCGATACCATTTGTTGGGAAGCGTAGTAATTTCAAAAATTTCCTACGATCACGCAAGACCATGGTGATGGCATAGCAACGAGAGGAGAGTGTCCGCCCACGTACCCTCATAGACCGAAAGCGAAGCGTTATATCAACGCTGTTGATGTAGTCGTGCGTCTTCACGATCCGACCGATCCAAGCACCGTTACTCGGCACCTCCGAGTTCTTAGCACACGTTCAGCTCGATGGCGATCCCGGGCTCCGATCCAGCAAAGCGTCGGGGAGGAGTTCCATCGGCTGCTGACGGCGTGGTGGCGATCTTGATGTTCTACCGTCGCAGGCTTCGCCTAAGCACCGCTACAATATGACCGAGGTGGAATATGGTGGAGGGGGCACCGCTGCACTGCTAAGGAACGATCACGAAGATCAACTTGTGTGTTCTAGGGTGCCCCCTGCCCCGTATATAAAGGAGCAAGGGGAGGGCCGGCCGCCCTAGGAGGCGCACCAAGGGAGGGGGAGTCCTCCTCCTAGTAGGAGTAGGACTCCCTTTCCTAGTCCTACTAGGAAGAGGGAAGGGGAAGGAAAGAGAGAGAGGGAGAGAGGAAGGGGCGCGCCCCCCTCCTAGTCCAGTTCGACTCCCCATGGGGCGTCGCCACCTCTGGTGCAGCCCTCTCTCCCCTCTTGGCCCAATAAGGCCCATTACTTCCCGGGGTTCCGTAACCCTCGGCACTCCGTTTTCTCCGAAACTTCCGAACCTTTCCGGTGTCCGAATATAGCCGTCCAATATATCAATCTTTATGTCTCGAACATTTCGAGACTCCTCGTCATGTCCGTGATCACATCCGGGACTCAACTCCTTCGTACATCAAAATACATAAACTCATAATATAACCGTCCATCAAACCTTAAGCGTGCATGGACCCTACGGTTCGAGAACTATGTAGACATGACCTAGAACCATTCTTGGTCAATAACCAATAGCGGAACCTGGATGCCCATATTGGTTCCTACATATTCTACGAAGATCTTTATCGGTCAAACCGCATAACAACATACGTTGTTCCCTTTGTCATCGGTATGTTACTTACCCGAGATTCGATCGTCGGTATCCAATACCTAGTTCAATCTCGTTACGGTAAGTCTCTTTACTCGTTCCGTAATACATCATCTCACAACTAACTCATTAGTTGCAATGCTTGCAAGGCTTATGTGATGTGTATTACCGAGAAGGCCCAGAGATACCTCTCCGACAATCGGAGTGACAAATCCTAATCTTGATTCATGCCAACTCAACATATACTTTCGGAGACACTTGTAGAGTACCTTTATAATCACCCGATTCGTTGTGATGTTTGGTAGCACACAAAGTGTTCCTCCGTAAACGGAGTTGCATAATCTCATAGTTGCGTGAACTTTGTATAAGTCATGAAGATAGCATAAGCAACATACTAAGCGATCAAGTGCTAAGCTAATGAAATGGGTCATGTCAATCACATCATTCTCCTAATGATGTGATCCCATTAATCAAATGACAACACATGTCTATGGTTAGGAAACATAACCATCTTCGATTAATGAGCTCGTCTAGTAGAGGCATACTAGTGACTATCTGTTTGTCTATGTATTCACACATGTATTATGTTTCCGGTTAATACAATTCTAGCATGAATAATAAACATTTATCATGATATAAGGAAATAAATAATAACTTTATTATTGCTTCTAGGGCATATTTCCTTCAGCTGCATCGTCAAAGGGCAAGAGTTCTGCATCGTCTAAGGGCAAGAGTACTGCATCCTCGAAGGGCAAGAGTTATGCATCGTCCAAGGGTAAGAGTTCTGCATCCTCGAAGGGCATGAATTCTGCATCGATGGAGGATGACGATGATGCCTTCATGTAGTTTTTAAGCTGTATTCCAGTTCTACCGTTTAATTCGGATGTACTTGCATTATTAGTTTGTACTCTCTTATTGTAGGGCATTATGTTCTATCTTTATTTTATTTTATAGTTGTTGCACGATGTTCGATATTAGTTGAGGGAAAGAAAATGCCACTACTTTATTCTAAAACTATATTCTTTTTCCATTACGACACGGTACAACTGAAAATAAGATACATCGTAGGAATAAAGCTACATTTAACTCCTGAAATAAAGCTACATTAAAGTGCAGAAATAAAGATACAAATGATTGCGAAATTAAAAATACTACCACAGGAATCTACTGAGTCCAGCGTGGATATTTTCCTTTTCCATCGCCAGCTTCTTCTGCTGCCTTGGCCTCACGAGCCCTTTCTTTCTTTCTCTGCCTCTCCGCCTCACGAGCCTCCTTTCGCTGTCGTTCCTGCTCCTCCATGCGACGAGCCTCTTCCCTATTTTTCTTTTCTAAATCCTGAAAAAAACGGTGTTGCTCCGCATAGTATTCTTTTAACTCTCTCTCTTGCTCTGCTTTCTCCTCAGCTTCCGCCTTCTTGCGTCACTCTTCCGCAAAGAAACTATTCCACGCACGACGACTTCTTTCACGAATCTCAGTCATTACCCAAGCCGGCTTCTCCGTGTCAATCCAACGATAGTACATGCACAGTGGCGGAGGAGACTACAACAAGAAACAAGAATGTTATTAAAGAATAAATCAAAATACCAATAATATCTATTCGTGATGGTTAAAGCATACTGGAGGCTTGTCGTACTCTGAAATAGGTACGGCGGGATCTTCCTCATAATTGGCGCACATGAAAAACTTCATGCCCAACCAATCTGAAAAATCCGTCACCTCCTTCACCTTGCAAAGATCGCCACACCAACACCGCAGGACTGCCACCCCCGGAGGCAAACTTGCATTCTTCATTTTCCTCGGCCTAATGCTTTGATCCGAACAAGGCAAACTCATACCGACTGAAAAAATGTGTTACACACTTTGCGCACTGGCGATTTCGAGGATGGCTGGACGAGAGCCTCCGTGTCTCCTTTTATAGGCTCAGACGATAAATGATGGCGAGAATAAGCGAGAACAGAGGAAATTAGGCGGGAAATTTTAGGATCCCTGTAGTGTCGGCACAACAGGGAACCTCGGATTACCGCAACGAGTGAGTGTATTTCTGCAGTGCCATCGCGTCCTCTCAAGCAATAGCCAGCACGCGCGTGGGAATTAGCTAAGTCTGCAACAGGGTACTAAGTGTCAAAATTCACAGATTCCCGCGCGTGGGAATGAGGGTTGTCTGCCTCAAAATCAGTGCCGTCAGCGCATGTGTTGTCGGGCATGCAGGAAGATGCCGCCAGAGAGAAGATGGCGGCGGGCCCACTCGCTTTCCGGCAAAGAACGATCGTGGCAACAACAAAGAGTGTCGGCGGTGGCCGCCTCCAGGAGTGGCGGCGAGGCCTGACAGCCGGGGCCCGGCGCGGCGAACTGTCGCCCGACCAATGACCGCGCCAGGAGGCTGCCTCGCTCGGTGGCGGCGAGGCCCACCTGCCCGCCCGTTCCGTCGCGGCGTGGGGGAGCAGCCGGAACCCGTTCGGTGAGTGGCCGCCTCTGCGGTGGCGGCGGCCCGCCTCCTCCTTGCGTGGCGGCGGGTGCCGCGTGTCGCCTGCACGCCGCCGCCACCGAGAGGGGTCCTTTTGTCAAATTCATCCAGAGGTAGTCCTTTTTGGCAAATCATCTCGGCAGAGGGTCCTTTTGGACAAAAAAATCGTGATATAGTAGGTAAGAAGAAGAAGAAGAAAAACTAAAAAGAAAAGTTTGCAAGATCAAACAAATATAACATCGAGTGTGAGACTTAGCCAAACTATTTAAATACTCCCTCCGGTCCTTTTTACTCTGCACATTGGATTTGCCGAAAGTCAAACTTTGCTAAGTTTGGCCAAATTTATATTAGAAATTATTAGCATCTATAATATCTAATAAATATAATATGAAAATATATTCCAAGATGAATCTAATGATATTGGTGTTGTTATGTGAATGTCTATAATTTTTTATATAAACTTGGTCAAAGTTGGATGAGATTGACTTCGGACAAACCTAATATGCAGAGTAAAAAGGACCGGAGGGCGAAAGTGCCTTTCTGCTCCCGAGCTCATTTGAGCTCGGTGAACAGTAAAATCGAAAAGAAATCAAAAAAAATCTGAGAGAAACATTGACAAAAGTTCTAAGTGCTTGCAAAAATTCATCATGAAATCACATTCCTGTAAGTCGTGGCAAAAAAAAACAAATTCAGCCTCCAAAATGCTTTTGAAAGTAGCATTTTCAGAGTACCGATTTTGTTTTTTTTTTGCCACGCCTTCTAGAAATGTGATTTCATGACGAATTTTTGCAAGCACTTAAAACTTTTGTCAATGTTTCTACCAAAAATAATTTAGAATTTTTTGAATTTGTTTTGATTTTTTTTCGATTTTACTGTTCACCCGAGCTCATATGAACTCGGGTGCAGAAACTCCACGTCCACCGGAGGGAGTATTTAGTACTCTGCCCTCTTGGCTGTGGACCCATGACGTGTAGTACGACTAGTCAACAGATCTTGCTGGGTCAACTCTGGACCAGGCATAAAGATCCATGAACACAGCAGCTGCCCACACCCACAGCATCGAGTTGGAGGTGAGAGCAACCACACACCAAACCTACAAGCTGCCTGCGCTGGCCTGGATACCTTGAAGATCACAAGATGAGAAGTTTCTTGCCTCTGTGCGCACTCCTCCTCGTCCTGCTCTGCTTGGCAAGCCTCATGGACGTCACGGAAGGAAGGTTTCGAGCCGCAGGCGGCGGCGCCCGAAGCAGCAGCAACAGCAGCAGCGGCGGCAGCCCGGGTAGCCTGAGCGGCTGCACCTGGGCGTTGTGCGTCGGCTCCTCACTGCTCGCTGTGGCGCCCATGCTGCTGTAAGCTGCTTTGAATCAGCCAGCGCCTAGAGATTCTGTGATACGGCTGGCTAGCAGACCAGCATATGTGATTTGTGTGGTGTCCAACTTGGGTCAAGATGGATGGAGTTGGATACATTTTCTTCCTCTCCCTTGACTCCTTCGGATGGCAGCTTTATGTGTGATTGCAGTGTGTTTTTCCAATTCAATACATTCCTACTTTGTCATATTACGATTCTACATCGTCTTCAAAATAGTACTTTGTCATTAATTTCCCACACCGAGGGACAAGCCCTGAAGCGAAGGACAGAAATGAGCGAAAATGTGTTCCAATTTCTGGCCTTGCATCGACCATCCAACGGACCATGGACTAAACGGCCACTGCCTAAAAAGACTATGCTATGTCCTTGACCATCCAACGGACCATGGACTATACGGCCTCTGCCTAAAAAGACTATGCTATGTCCAGGGGACCGCCGGTTCTAACCGCCCTTCTTTTAAGTTTCAGTATTCGGAACTTTTTCTAGAATTAGATTGTTTATTTAGTAGTATAAAATAGGAGAAGGACTTCATTGCCACAGTATTCTTGCATGTAGTTTTGAAAAAGGCGAGGTGTTGTTAGGGTTTCCTACCCCATTCAACATTTTGCATTTTGGCGCAGGATAGTATACCCCTTCCTTGGGGCAAGGTATCATATTAAATTCACTAGGGCAACGGCATAATAAAGTGAATAAGGACCATGAAAAAAGATTACAACATCCAAAACGAAGCCAGTCAAGCCAACCTTCCCTCACCGCGGTGCAAACATGGTGCATCATGCAAAGGTAATTTAGATGCAGAGTCTAGTGTTATAAAACTGCTATTTTAGATGCAGTGAGGTCTGTTGAGTATATTGTGTACGTGCATATTGTGTATTAAGCCCATCTCCTGTTTCCTTTGTATAGTCGAGGTTGTGGCCCTTCTCTGTACTCATATATACGTGCCTGGTGCACCGATCAATGTATTGTGTTTGCACAGCCTATACTTCATATTCTACATGGTATCTATCGCAGGTCGGTCGACCTAACCCTAGCCACAGCCGCCGTCGTAAATCCTCCCCGCCGCCACCGCCACCGCCGCCGCCGCCGCCACCACCGCCGCGCCGCCGCTGCCCTGCCCACCTCACGCCGCCCGCCGTCCTCCGCGCCCGCCGCCGCCGCCGCCGTCGTCGTCGTTGCCACAGCGCCTTCTAACGCCCGCCGCCGCCGCTGCACTCTGCTCCCCGCTTCCGCCACCTCCTCCTCCCAACCCTAACCATAGTCGCCGCCGCGCCTCCCTCGCGCCGCCGCCGCCGCAGCTCCTCATAGCCGCCCTTCCCTACCCCCGCTCCTGCCCTCTCTCCATCTAGCCGCTGCTGCCGCTATTCTCCATAGCCACCGCCGCGCACCACCGCGCCCAGGTCCGCCAGCATCGATGCGCTGCCAGCGGCCACCCATCTGCCGCCGCCACCTGACCGCGCCAAGCGCTTCTCCAACCGCCGCCCCGCTCTCCTCAAATCCCAGCCACATTGCCGCCACTGCAATGTCTTCTGCTGCGTCGTCTCCCTTCGGCCCCATGTACGCGGGCGCTCCGTCTCCCTTCACCCACATGCAGCAGGCGCCGCCAATGGCCGGCGGCCACGCTCCGCCCGCCCTGGTTCAACCCCTCGGCTCTGCCCACCGCCGGCTTTCCTGGCGGGCCATCCGGCCAACTTCGAAGTGCTGCAACAGCCGACCAGTGTCGGCTCCGCGGCTCTGCCCGCCCCGCCGATGGCCGACGGCCATGCTCCGCCCACCCCGGTTCATCCCTACGTCGGCTTCGCCTCGCTGCCGGTCTCCCCGTCATGGGGCCCTACTCCTTTGGCTGCCCTGCACTCGGCCTCATCACCGAACCCCTTCGGCACCGGCGGCGCTTGGTACATGGACTCGGACGCCACCGCCCACATGACATGTCATCCCGGTACCTTAAACTCCTTCACTCCGGTTCGTACTCCTACTCGCATCACCGTTGGTAACGGTTCCTCTCTACCTATCACACATGTTGGTCGTACTTCGTTTCCTTCCACATCTACGCCTGTCACCATGTCTAATGTTCTTGTTTCTCCAGATTTAATTACGAACTTTGTCTATGTTCGTCGTCTTGCTAATGAGAATCCCATTACTGTTGAATTTGATGATGTCGGTTTTTCTGTGAAGGACGCCCGTACTCGGGTGGTCCTTCACCGTTGTGATAGTCCTGACGAGCTCTATTCGGTGCACTCCTCCACCACCGCCTTCACCACCCCAGTCGCCCTCGCTGCAGGTGTCGACCTTTGGCATGCTCGTTTGGGACACCCGAACCCCACCACTTTGCGTCACATTGTTCAGAGTTTATCATTCTCATGCAATAAGATCGACGACCATTCTTGTGAGGCTCGTCGTCTTGGCAAGAACGCTCGTCTTCCCTTTAGCGCCTCTACCATTATTTTCACTTTTCCGTTTGAGTTATTGCATAGTGATGTTTGGACATCCCCGGTTGCGAGCAACACGGGCTACCTATACTATTTGGTGACCTTAGATGATTTCTCTCATTATGTGTGGACATTTCCTCTTCGTCGCAAGTCCGACGCCCCTGCCATACTCACCGCCTTTTATTCCTATGTCAGCACACAGTTCGGTCGTCCTATCCTTGCATTACAAACTGACAATGGAAAAGAGTTTGACAACATCGTTGTTTGTAACCTTCTAGGCTCTCACGGCACTATCTTCCGCCTCACTTGTCCCTACACGTCCCAACAAAATGGTCGTGCCGAGTGTATCCTTCACACTCTTAACGACTGCGTCCGTATGTTGCTCTTTCACTCTAACGTGCCTCCCCGGTTTTGGCCGGACGCTCTCGCCACCGCCACCCTCCTCATCAACATTCGTCCGTGTCGCCCACGCTGGAGCTATGCCCCTCACCATCTCCTGTTTGGTGCGCCCCCATCTTATGATGGCCTTCGCATCTTTGGTTGTCTCTGCTATCCTAGCATCACCGCCGCTGTGCCTCATAAGCTTGCACCTCGCTCCGCCGCTTGCATCTTCCTCGGCTACCCACCTAACCCCAAAGGATACTACTGCTACGATCCCGTCTCACATCGTGTATTCACCTCCCGGCACGTTTACTTTGATGAGAAGGTGTTTCCATTTCAGCAGGTACCTCCCGTCGCCCCGTCGCCTCCGGCCACCGGCGGCCCTCTAGTGACCCCGTCAGGTGGACGGTCCCGCTCGGTTCTTGGACCGCCTCCGGGCTTCGGCGGTCCTCGCGTCGTGGGACGAGCTGCGCCTCGCGCCCCCATGTCACCCTCGCCGACTCTGTCAGAGGCCTCGGCATCGCCCGCCTCGCCCGGCCGCCGCTTCGCCGCCCGCTGCGTCGCCGGCCTCTTTGCGGCATCTTCGCCGCCGCCGCGTCGCCGATATCTTCACCGGCCCCTTCGCCGGCATCTTCGCCGGCCGCCGCGTCGCCGGTATCTTCACCGGCCACCTCGGGGGCAGCCCCGTCGCCGGCTGTCATGCGGGTGCCTCGCCGGCGCTTCGCCGGCCGTCTCGTCGCCCGCCTCGCCGGACGTCCCGGCGCCGCCGTCTCGCCCCGTCACACGGGCCCAAGCTGGCATTCACCGTCCGAGTCTGCGGTACTCGAGCAATGAGTACCTCCTCGCCGCCTCCACCGCAGAGTCGTCCCCTATTCCTGCGTCCGCTTGTGCAGCCCTTCGTGATCCTCACTGGCTTGCCGCGATGCAGGAAGAGTTCGACGCTCTCCAGCGGAACCGCACTTGGACACTGGTTCCCCAGCCTCCACGCGCCAATGTCATCAGCGGCAAGTGGGTCTTTCGCCACAAGACCCGCTCGGATGTTACACTTGAGAGCTACAAGGCTCGCTGGGTGGTTCGTGGTTTTCAACAGCGCGCTGGAGTTGACTTCACTGAGATGTTTGCACCGGTTGTTAAACCGGGCACGATCCGCACCGTTCTCCAGCTTGCGGTGTCCTGAGGCTGGCCAATTCATCAGATGGATGTCTCCAACGCCTTCCTCCACGGCCATCTTGAGGAGCAGGTTTATTGTGAGCAGCCCACCGGTTTCGTCGACGCATCTCTTCCTGGCCATGTGTGTTTGCTGTCCCGGTCTCTATACGGGCTCAAGCAAGCACCTCGCGCTTGGTACCAGTGGATCGCCGGGTTTCTTCAGACACTGGGTTTCAGCGTCACTCGCTCGGACGCCTCACTGTTTGTCTATCGCCATGGTGACACGAGTGCATATTTGCTCCTCTACGTCGACGACATCCTCCTAACGGCCTCCTCCGCAGCTCTTCTTCAGCAGATTATTCTCCGGCTGCGTGACGAGTTCGCCATCAAAGACTTGGGTGCTCTACATTATTTTCTTGGCATTGAGGTCGTTCGCGACCGGATGGCTTCTTTCTTCATCAGCAGAAGTATGCGCATGAGCTCCTTGAGCGTGCTGGCATGCTGAACTGTCACCCTGTTGCTACTCCTGTTGACACGAAGGCCAAGGTATCTGCTCTTGAGGGCTCGCCAGCGTTGGATGCTCCCTTTTACCGGTCCATTGTCGGTGCTCTTCAGTATCTGACTCTCACCCGACCAGATCTACAGTATGCAGTTCAGCAGGTGTGTCTCCACATGCACGCCCCTCGCGACTCCCATTGGACTCTCATGAAGCGGATCCTCCGTTACATTCGCGGCACGATGACTCTTGGGCTCACCTCACGGCGTCCGCTTCTCTAGAGATGGTGGCCTACTCCGACGGAGGCTGGGCTGGCTGCCCCGACACCTGTCGGTCCACCTCCGGCTACTGCGTTTACCTTGGTCCTTCACTCGTCTCGTGGTCGTCCAAGCGACAACCCACCGTATCGCGCTCCAGTGCGGAGGCTGAGTACCGAGCCGTGGCTAACGCTGTTGCCGAGTGCACCTGGCTACGACAGTTACTTCAGGAGCTGCATCACGATGTCTCCCAGGCTACGGTTGTCTACTGCGACAATGTCTCTGCGGTGTACCTCTCCACCAACCCCGTTCATCATCGCCGGACTAAGCACATTGAGCTGGACATTCACTTTGTGCGCGAGCAAGTGGCCCTTGAACGTATTCGGGTCCTTCATGTTCCGACTGCACAACAGCTCGCCGATGTGATGACGAAGGGACTGCCGACTTCCACCTTCGAGGAGTTTCGTTCCAGTCTCTGCGTCACTGGCGCCGCTTCGACTGCGGGGGGTGTTGAGTAGATTGTGTACATGTATATTGTGTATTGAGTCCACCTCCTGTTTTCTTTGTATAGTCGAGGTTGTGGCCCCTCTCTGTACTCATATATACACACCCATCAATGCATTGTGTTTGCACAGCCTATACTTCATATTCTACAAGGTCAAACCAAATGTTTCGATAGCATAATACCAAAAGGACTCCTACGTTTTATATCACAGGTAGTAGTTTTTTTCCGTTCGAGAGACGATAGGACGTAATAATTTTCTTTTTTCAGAAAATATCAGATTTTTATAAAGATTCATTGAAAGTACAAAACACCCCAAACATAATAAATATTACATCGAGGTCAATGGACAACTGAGCGACCATTACCACCGCCAGAACGAGCCACCAACGCGCCGCTGTCGCCGCTCCCATACGGAGCTTGTCGATAACAGCCGAAAAGTATTCGTGCACATGCCCCTAAGGACCAGCGTTCGGGAGCCGTAGTCGTCGCCATTGAATCCTTAAATCGATCTGAAGAACCTGACACCAAATCTCGCCGTTGCGTATGCACGACGAGAAACTCTAACCTCGTCGCTCCGAGGAGCTGGCAGGAATCTACGCCGGAGCTCCGTCTAACCCGTCCCGACATGTAATAGTTGATTAAACATATTTAGAATATATCCTCCTAGCATATATTTTTAACACAGTATATACGCACATGCTTATACATAGGCACATACACTCAGCCCTATGAACGCACACACATCCTACCCCTATGAGCACCTTCGAGAGACTGAGCCGGCACATCATCTTGAGATTGACGAAGTCGCCATGGACACCTTCGTAGTCGAGAGGAACGTTTCCTCTCACTGACCGCACATCGTCGAAAGGCCTGAAATAAATTCAGGAAAACGCGAGCACCAATGTCAAGTCTGAGACTTGAACTTTGATGGGCAAGGGATAACACTGTCATCCTAACCATCCAACCACAAATTGGTTCACACCCTCCTAACATATTTGGTGACATTGCAATGGATTATGATATATTCAAGGTTATTGCAAACTAATCTTGTGGTGGAACCTATCCACCCGGGTTCAACTCACATACTTGTATTGATGCCTGCATTTTTCTCAATTTATCCTAGGATTTAATGCCTTTATTCTTTAAGTGATATAGCTATGTGCACATCAACAACGAGACACATGTGTGACTTCATCAATCTTAGGTCTAACCGACTTAGCATTAGGAGGTACTAATAGGGATAAAGTGTGCCTGGATCCAACATATTCCTCGACAGAATCAATCAGGGTCCCCGGCTTGGCGGCGGATCCTTGAAAGGCAGAGAACCTTGCCTGGAAGAAGCGGCACCGGAGGCGCGAGAGTGAGGCGACAGAGAAGATAGCGGTGGCGAAGGTAACTACAGACGCGGACTTGGTGGCCACTGCTAAGGACATGGACATGACGCAGGCCAATCCGGCGGTCCTGACCAAGGAGACAAACAAGTTCTCGCCATTGCCAGAGTCTATTACACCCCCAGTGGACGGGCATCCGTATTTGACCTTTTCGGAAGCCGTTCCCGAGGCAGACATGCTGGCCAACTCACGGTGCTCCAAACATCGTTCGTCCTCGGGCAATGCCGGCTCCAGGCATGCTGACTTGGTGTTCGACGGAGTGCCCGACCAAGACTCCGGGCATCGGGATTCTTTTGTTGCACATATCATCAGATCATATTATTAGGACGATGGTTAAATTGTGATGCCTATTGTAGAAACAAAGATTGCATGGCATGATAAATAACGGTCAAGAGTCTTTGCAATTCACCATGGAGGATACCAATTCCTCGATGTTTGAAGTTGGGCATACGTCACACACTAAAAAGAAGAAGAAAGTTGCGGAAGTTCTGAAGCCTAGAGGTCTCACATTCACATAATTTGAAGATGTTTTGTTGTGTGAAAGTTGGTGCAACACTAGCATGGATCCAATTTGTGGAACCGAGCAAAAAGGCGAGAAATATTAGAAAAAAGAAATCCACAAACTTTACCATGAGAAAAACACTATGTCAAGCCACACCCAATATGCACCAACCGTGTCCCATACACTCTTCAACATCGATGGTCACTCATCCAAGAGGCCGTTAGAAAATTTGTTGATTATCTCAAACAAGTTGTAGGCCGGAACCAAAGCGGCATCGGAGTTCAAACCCATACAATTTTGGTGTCAGCTTTGTACGATAAGTGGAGAAGAACCATTCACTTTTTCACATTGTTCGTTGAAATTGGATAAACCCAAGTGGTAAACCGTCCCGTTAATCTTGAAAATGGAACGAAGAATATGGAGAAAAACAACAGGTCGAGCACAACTCAATCAATTGAAGTGGACGAGGAAGGAGAAGAAGAGAATGGCGGGGCAGACTTGCAACCAACCGTGCGGAAGAGAAACCGGCAAGTGATGGGGAACAAGTGGGAGAATGAGAGGGTGGTGTGTGAGGGGGCGGCAAGAAAAATGTCCACCACTTGGACGGGCACTTTTGATGCTAAGGAGGTGAAGAAGGAGGAAAGGTACAAGATGTTCATTGACGTGCAAAGGGAGAAGATGGAGTTCGACCGGGAGAGATTGATCTTGAAGAAGAACATAGTGAAATTGGAGAGGCAAGAGAAGGTTGCCAAATGGGATCTTGAGCAAACGGTGACAATGCATGCTCTTAAGCTCGAGAAAGAGAAGTTGCGGCTAGCAAGAGAGATGGAGGAGTCGAGAATCATGTTGCAAGACATCAACCTCTTGGACGATGATGTGAAGAAGTGCTTGCTCCACGAGAAGAAGAGGATCACTGACATCAGAACATAACGACTGATGCGCAGTCAAGCAAAATATGATACCCTTAAAAAGGAAAATACATATACTTTATGAAAGGTCCGGTGCTAGAAATCAAACAACATACGTATACTTCGTGAAAGGTCTGATGCTAGCAATCAAATAACATAAGTATAGTTCATGGAAGGTGTTAGATAGTCCATGCCATTGTTATCTACCAATAAATAAGCAATCACAACAACATGAGTTGGAGGGATGACACCAATGGTGGAGCTCGATGGTTGGGGGTAATTAGAAGTAGAGCATGAGAATTGAAGGGGTACGCTACTTTAAATCTGTCGTTTTGTCAGGGGGGTTGATAATTAGAACGGATTAGACATGGGAATTTATATTCGAACTCCCACCATTTTATTAACAAGTGAGGGATGGGAGTTAAAAGGGAATTGTTTTAGCGAGTTCATCATAACTTACATTATCTTCTCTTATCTAGCCCCACATCAGTTTCCATGAACCAAACAAGGGAATAAAGTTTTGGCTCAAATCTCCACACATAATTCCTATCAGGCGTCATACAGAGATTATGAATAAAACGAGTTATCCCATATTTCCGTGAATCAAACAACTCATCCCATGTTTAGTCCCATTACAACTCCTTGCTCTAAACTCACATCCCTCTTCCAATATTGCCAAACACATTGTAAGTGGTTTTGGTGTTAATGACAACATGATTAGTGATGTCACTATGTGCTTGAGTCTATAAACAATGTATTGGATCATCCGAAGCCAAGCAAGCATTGTGGGAGGCCCCTATTCATAATAATGTTAAAAGAGACACATCCCAATGATTTTCGACTTGTTTCGGTCATTAGGAAAGTCATACTGTCATGCGCTTTGGAGGAAGAGGTGGGAATCTACTCACTTACACACATATATTGCATCAACAAAACTCACCCAAAGTAAGAGAGAGATTTTATAAATCTCCTGTTTTGTTTTCCCTCGAATACGTTCGTTTGAGCGACACTTAGGCCTCCTTTGGTTCATAGGATAGGAATATTATAGGAATAGGAACTTCATACGAAGTGAGATGACATACATCTTAATTCCTATAAACAAAGAGATGTCATTTGATGCATAGGATAGGATTTTTTTCATTGAGTCTAGGCTAATGTTTTTTTTCCTTTAAAATGTGAAGGATTGGATCCTATCCTACATAGGAATAGGAATTCATTCCTACAAATCAAAGGGCTCCATAGGAATTTTTCTTTTGAAAATCCTATCCTATAAAATTCCTACAAGATTCCTACAAACCAAAGAAGGCCTGCAACTCTCTGAAAAGCATAGAGCATGTATAGATGCCATCCCGGAAAGCTCTGGATTCTAGAACAATCGGGCTACCTCTGGTCAGCCTCTGGGGTATTTAGAATCATGCAACTCCAGAGCTGTAGCATGCATAAAACCTCCGCGGCAATCCGGACTCTCCGGGGTATGCAAACTATGTGCATAACGGTTGGATTTTTAGGGTCACATATCTAAGAGCATCTTCAGCCGTTGGCCCGCAAGGGCGTCTAAAATCGTTGTCTGAGGGCGAGCCGGCGCCAAAATCGGCGTGGGGCCGAGCGGGTTCCCAGCCACCGGCCCTAGGGTCGTCCCAGACACGGGTGTTTAAAAAAAATGAAATTCGACAAAGTTCGGCAAATTGGACAAAATATTTGACTAAGTTCGGCAAACTAGACATATATTCGACATATTGGACATTACATAAGTTACTCAAAAACGCAATAAGGGGCAAAGAAGTCGTTGAGCGTGGCGAAGTCGCCGACGTCGCCACCATCCTCGTCGTCGGCGGCGGCGGCCTTCTCGTCCCTGACACGGCCGCCCCTGCTGGACCCGCGCGTCGCTCGGCGGACGGTGGCGGCGGCGCGTCATCGCCGCTGCCTTCGAGGACGACGACGCCACCCTCGTCGCGGCCACGCGCCGACCGACGAACTGCTCGTAGGCGCGACACTGGCGCGCCAGCTCCGTCTCCGTGCGCGCCCAGTCTTCACGCGCCCACTTCAGGGCCGCCGCGTCGTCAAGCTCCTCCTTGACGCCGCCGGCGAGCCCGGGCTCCGTCTTCACGACGGGGATCCCCAGCTCCGTCTTCACGGCGACCAGCCCCGGCTCCGTCTTTGGCTTGACGTAGCGTGGAGGAGCCGAGGAGGAGGCGCGCCTGCCGCCCTCGTTGATGACAATGCTGGCGATGCGGGTGCGCCGGCCGAGCGGTGTCTCCGCTGATGGCTCGGCCTTGACGCTGAACACCGTCAGCGATCCGGAGGAATGGGAAGAGGAGCGGGAGGAGGATTGAGAGGAGGAAGATGAGGAGGAGCCGAACCTCCTGGGCATCCATTGCCCTGCGCTCCGGCAGGGGGGCGGGGCGGCCACCGCGGCAGGGTATGCCAGCAGCGGGTCATTGCCGCCCTCGAGGTACTGGAGTACCTCGTGGAGGGTGCGACCGGGGGCGCCCTTCGCTGTTCTTGGTGACCCCCACCACCAGCGCCCCGTTGGTGGACGCCAGCCGCTGCGCCTGCCGGCTGGAAGGTCGCCGCCCACGACGCGTGGTTGTCGGCGGCGTATTGGGGAGGGCGCGCTGCTCCTTCGTCAGGGACGCTCGCACGCGGTCGACCTCGGCGGCGAAGATGGCGGGGCGCGTCGACGTCGGGCACCGGGGGGATGGGGACGCCCCCGTTGTTGAGCCTCCACCCCGTCGGCCCGGCGCGCATGTCCAGTGACGCCGGGATGTTCGCCTCGAAGAAGAGGTACGCCTCCCACTCGTGGAGCAAGCGGCGGCCGGAGTCGTTGGCCGCCGCCGCGTCATCGGGGAATCGCTCGGCCATCGGTTTGGGCTTGGGCAGAAAGGGAAGGGGAGGAACGTCGGCGAACGGGGAGAGAGGCAGAGCTCGGCGGCGGTTGGTGTGGCCAGAGCCGAGGAGGAGGCGCTGGTTTTATAGCCCCGCGCCGTGTGTACGCGTGGCGGGAGGGGAGGCGTCGCCGCGCCGCCCGTGAGGAATCAATGGCAAGGCTGACCAGCAGCAACCTTGCCATTGATTCCCCGCGGGAAACCGAGGCGTTCTGAGGGAAGACGAGGCGCGTGTCGCTGACTCGGCGGGCCCGTGGCTCTTTCGTGCCAAAATCGCTCGCCTCGGCGCCCCCAGCGCGCCGGGTTTGGCCTGGGTCCGCCGGTGTCAGTTTCGGCCCAAACCGGCGAAAAAGGCCTCCTGGGGAGGTGACTGGGCCCTTTTTTGGACGCTGACGCTGAAAAATCGTCTGGGAAAAGCCTGTTGGGGGCGCGGCTGGAGATGCTCTAAGTCCACCTTCATCCCACAAGGAAGGTGACGGCTTCATTCATCTCTCCTCTATTTTTTAGGAGATCTCTGTCCATAGCTAATCAATGTTGCCCAAACTTTAGGAAGAGCTAGAGAAGATCCCGATCCACACTTTCACAAAAAGCGGAAGTTTAATCCTTTGAATCCTCAATAGATTTTACTCATAGGTCTAAAGACGGTAACAAGCTTTACTCATCGTGCACCATGGACGAGCGTGCTGAAAATGACATCCATTTTCTTAAAGATCCGTGTGTAGTTTTTTGTTTCCAAATAATGCTCCAGTAAGGATTGCTTGACTTTTAATATATGGCCTTTGCCCTTTTCACAAGAAAGAAACTTCGGACTTGGAAGTCAACAGCTGGCTGCTACTAGTGGGCAGTGGCTGCCAAGCGCTAAACATGGAGGGAGGAAAAGCGACACTTTAACAGAAAATCATTTTTTGTACTGCAATAATTTTATCTACTTTATCCTATGGAGCCCTGTGCGCCAAGCCGCCAGCCAGTGGATTACAAAAATGTACAACATACTCCCTCCGTTCTCAAATAATTGTCTTTCTAGCATCTCAAATGGACTACAACATACGGATGTATGTAGACATGTTTTAGAGTGTAGATTTATTCATTTTGCTCCGTATATAGTCACTTGTTGAAATCTCTAGAAAGACAATTATTTAGGAACGGAGGGAGTAGAACATACTCATTGTCCAGATCCCGGCTGCAATTTTGATTGTACAAGTCAAGAAACACCACTAGTGTGTGACACACTAGCACACATCATGGAGGGCTTATAGTAATAACTAACTAGCTGTATCAGCAAAACTTTTGTCCCTTCTCACATGATGTGGGAACCAGGTCCAGTTTACAATCCAAAACTGCACAACCATATGGTTAATCATCCGAAAAGATTTTTGTCAGTGAGGAATGTGATTGGGAGCATGAATAGTGAATTGATTATTCATTAGCTCCGACGACTGTGATATGCCTACTTTTTTCCACGCACGTACAAACAGCCCAAAATATCTAAAATTTGACGCCCCATCCTTCTAGTCATCTTCTTCATTTTCGTCAGCTCAGACGGCTGCTTCTTCATTTTCGTCATCTTGTTTCGAATGAGTTATATAAAACAGCAAACTTGATTAGCCCCTGAAAGAGCTGAGCATTTCAGGTGCACTACTCAGGTTCAGGTATTTTCTCTCCTCCTCTTGTGTAGGTTGCTCTCAGTGCTTACATAGATGCTTGGTTTGTTTTAAGTTTGTTTGATTAAGATACCGTTCTTCTGACTGTTGATCGTGTGTATTTATTCCAATGGAATTAGCTCCTTTATCTGTTTCTGAAGATGGGAAGTTCCGAGTCAGAGCGAACAGAGGTATGTTCCGAAACATCACTTCCATTTCTTTGGCTCCCCCTTAATCTAGTGCAATTACTCGTCTGAATGTGCTTTTCAAGTGGAGTTCAATGTTCTTCTGCTTCTCCTCTAGGATTTTCAACTTGTGATCAATTTTTTTCTTGGATGACTCCCTAATTAAGATGCCGCTGCTTGTATCAATCTGTTACTCCGTATATCTTATATGTTGTGAGCAAGTAAAACTGGTCTGAGTCTGACATGGTTGTTCTTATTCAGGCACACTTGCACGTCGACTGTGCTCAGCCACCAGCAAGAACTTGGCAGAGAAAATTCGATGATGAAGGCAAGAAGGTTGCTGCGTTTAGCATGACTATGAATGATCTCATGACAATGGTAAGTAAGCATATGAACACGGACTGTGGGTTTTGGCTTTCACATTTAGAACCAAGAAAGCATGGCTATGAATGATGTCATGGCAATTGTAAGCAAGCATATGACCACTGACCAGTGCTACATAAACACTGACCATGACCCTGGTTGTGCTGCAGGTGCCCTTTATTGCTAAAATGCTTCGACTATACGTCCAAGAAAGCGCGAAAGGCCAAGTGAGTCTCTCTTCTGTCATTTAACATTCAGCTAATCTGTCCACTAGCATGCACCTGCTATTGAAATTGTCGATGCAAATTACTCTACCAAGTCAGTACTCAGTAATCAGTGAAATTGCTAAGCAATCATTATCTTGTCTTTTTTGCCAAGGCTTCGGTCTATGATCCTTTCAGGAAGTGGATGGACAACTGCTACCGCGGGGTACCCCTCGGCGCACTAGGGCAAGTACTTCTGATGTTTCTGGCCTTAATTTTGCCTGAAACTTGCCTTGGTTGTCACATTCATGCAGCTACCTGAACTTCAGATGACACTTCTATTCAAAGCACATTCTCCTTCTTCTTTTTTCAGTTCAGGAAGCATAGGGAAAAGCTACAGAGGGTACTTCCAGCATTTTCAAATATTCCCCAGGATATATGAAGAGAAGCCTATCCTAGCCAACCAGTTCTCTGTAATAAATTTAAACTTGCTTTCATGACCTGCAATGCTTATTTAACTTTGGAAAAACGTGTTATGTTTCACTATTTTTACTTGTCTAGGCATTCGTTTCGCGTCCCGGCGGGAAGAGCTACTCCACGGTGCTGTCGGCACCGAAGGCCGATGTCCTGAAGTAAGCAGTGAAAGCATCACAGCTCACCTGCATTTCATTCATATGATTATGACAGCCAGAGATATCCTTTACTGTACAAATTTGCAGGGGAATAGATAAAGCCGGTATCGGATCATGGGACTGGAAACTGAAAGAGAAGAATTGTACTTACCATGGCTTGTTCCCAAGATCCTGGACTGTATATGATGGTACAGTCCTGACTGACAGTACATCATTCCCAATTTACCTGACAGAGATGTTGTCGATTAGTTTTGTCTGGCAGAAGCTTCTAATTCAACTTCCATAATTGCAATGTAGGTGAGCCTGACCCTGAAATCAAGATCACCTGCCGTCAGATATCACCCTTCATCCCTCACAACTACAAAGAGAGCAGCTTCCCGGTTGCGGTTTTCACCTTTACGGTGCATTTCCTTCTTCAGAAAATTAATCCAGTTCTCCCACATGAACTGTTGTTCAGCGCTTACCTTAAAAACTTTAATGCTTGCACCAGGTACAAAATTCAGGGAGCACACCTGCAGATGTCACATTGCTCTTCACGTGGGCAGTAAGTGCAAGCCAACACTCTGCTCTTCACAACTGGCACAAGTGCACAGCATCTTTGTAGTACTTTGTAGCAAGGATTTGGCCCTGATTTCCTCGTTCATCCGTGTAGAATTCCGTGGGCGGAAAATCAGAGCTGACCGGGAATCACACCGACTCCAGGATGAAGTAACGACCACGACAAATTTTCGTTTGATGCGATGTGGTAACAGGCAGCAAATCTCTCTGACAATGATAATGTCTTTCTTTCCTTGGTGCGTGCAGAGCGCCAGACGGCGTCCATGGCGTGCTCCTCCGCCACAGGACGGCGGACGGGCACCCTCCGGTGACCTTCGCGATCGCGTCTCAGGAGACCGGCGACGTCCGCGTCACCTGCTGCCCGTCCTTCGCGATGGGCCCGTCCGTTCACGGCGGCGAGCAGTTCACGGCCAAGGACATGTGGGAGGAGGCCAAGAACCGCGGGTACTTCGGCGGGGTGCCCAGAGCGTCAGCGTCGTCGAGGCCTGGATCGTCCATCGGCGCGGCGGTCGCGGCGAAGACGACGGTGCCGGCGGGAGGCACGCGTGCGGTGTCGTTCGCGCTCTCGTGGTCGTGTCCCGAGGTGAAGTTCCCCGCCGGGAGAACCTACCACCGGAGGTACACCAAGTTCCTCGGCCTGGACCGAGACGCGGCCGCTGAACAGTTGGCCCACGATGCCCTTCTCGGTGAGATTTCCATGGATCATTGGTCGGTGAAGATTTCTGAAATCCCTCTCAAGATTGAGATTTCTGAAAGCTTTCTTGTGCTTGCGTGTAGAACACATGAAGTGGGAGTCTCTGATCGAGGAGTGGCAGAGGCCTATTCTGCATGACAAGAGGCTGCCTGAATGGTAAGAAATACAGATCAAGCCCAGGGTCAATCACCAATATATTTTTTCCAATAAACCGACTAATTATTGAACTGATCACTGACTAATTTCTTTACTGACTTGTATCATTAGACAAAGAAAATGTATCGACTTGATCATGATTTGGGTTCTAGATCAGGTGATGGCATGATTGTTTTTCAGGTATCCGGTCGCGCTGTTCAACGAGCTTTACTATCTCAACGCTGGAGGCACAATTTGGACAGGCAATTAACACTGATCCGATTGAACTCTGAGGTCACATGTTTTATCTTGGACAATGGCCCAAAATCTTAACTTTTCATTGACACAGATGGGCTGCCACCGAAGAAGACCAGCTTTGCTTCCTCAAACTCAAAGTACGGGTCGACGCCGATGGAGTGCTTCTCTCTCGACGGGTTCCATCCAGGTGATCCTGCAGCGGACGGTATCCTGCGCGCAATGGCGACGGCGGAGGAGCGGCTGGAAGCATCGTCGGCGTTCGGCACGGCCCTGCTCGGCGACGGCGAGGAGAGCGTGGGGCGGTTCCTGTACCTGGAGGGGATGGAGTACCACCTGTGGAACACCTACGACGTCCACTTCTACGCCTCCTTCGCGCTGCTCTCCCTCTTCCCGGAGGTGGAGCTGGGCCTCCAGCGGGACTTCGCCAGGGCTGTCCTCCACCACGACCCGCGCCCCATGCGCACCCTCGACGGCGCCACCGTCCCGCGCAAGGTCCTCGGCGCCGTGCCGCACGACGTCGGCCTGCGCGACCCCTGGTTCCAGCTCAACGCATACATGATCCACGACCCGGCGCGCTGGAAGGACCTCAACCCCAAGTTCGTCCTCCAGGCGTACCGCGACGTCGCCGCCACCGGGGACGCCGCGTTCGCGGCCGCCGTCTGGCCCGCGGTGTACCTGGCCATGGCGTACATGCACCAGTTCGACCGCGACGGGGACGGCATGGTGGAGAACGACGGCCGCCCCGACCAGACCTACGACTTCTGGTCCGTCTCCGGCGTCAGCGCCTACACCGGCGGCCTCTGGGTCGCGGCCCTCCAGGCGGCGGCCGCCATGGCGCGCGTCGTCGGTGACCGCGGCTCCGAGGGGTACTTCCTCGAGCGGTACGGACGTGCGCGGCGCGTGTACGACCGCGAGCTCTGGAACGGCGCCTACTTCGACTACGACAACAGCGGCGGCGCGAACAGCAGGTCCATCATGGCCGACCAGCTCGCCGGGCAGTGGTACGCGCGCGCGTGCGGGCTGGAGCCGATCGTGGACGAGGACAAGGCACGCAGCGCGCTGGGGACGGTGCTGGACTACAACGTGATGCGGGTGCAGGGCGGCGCGGTGGGCGCCGTGAACGGGATGCGGCCGGACGGCGCCGTGGACGCGTCCTCCATACAGTCGAGAGAGGTGTGGCCCGGGGTCACCTACGCCGTGGCCGCCGCCATGGTCCACGAGGGCATGCCGGAGGCGGCGTTCCGGACGGCGAAGGGCGCGCACGACGCCGGGTGGGGCAGGGACGGGTTCGGGTACGCGTTCCAGATGCCGGAGGCGTGGGCGGCCGACGGTGGCAGCGGGTACCGCTCGCTACACTACATGCGACCCCTCTGCATCTGGGCGATGCAGTGGGCGCTGTCGCCGCCGGAGCTCCACGGGGACGTCAGGGTGTCGCCGGGTTCGGTGTCCGCCGTGGCGTCGCCGGCGGAGGTGGTCCTGGCGCGGGAGAAGTTCGAGAATGTGGCGAGCATGCTGAGGCTGCCGGAGGAAGAACAGCACAAGGGATATCTCAGAGCTCTGTACCAAATTCTCCGCCAGATGCTGCTCCCGGCGGCATCCTGATTCTCTTCTCGGGGTGGAACTTCCAACTTCACAAACGATTCTAGCATATGATGCGCCTTGCGCCGCCGATTGCCTCACATCACCTCTCAGGCGATCTTTAATTTTCTGCGGAGTGGTCTGTAGCAAAAGATTCAGAGCAAAGTGCACTGTAGTTCAGTGAGTAAAGTGCACCGTAGGTCATTGAATTCTTAAAATCGTCGTCTGAGTTCTCGAAGTGCAGATGTCATGCGAGGCACAATATACGTCTTTGGACAGTTCAAGTGTTGAATTGGTCGTTTGGACCTGGATGACATATTGCACTTAAAAAAATCTAGATGATGATTTTCATATTTCGAGGTCATACGTTTCATTTAGGAGTACAATATTTGAGTCATTAGAGCAAACATGATAGAGATACGAGACACAATCGAACACGATGAAGAATGAAATCAAACACAGAGACACAAGGATTTAACGTGGAAAACCTTTCAACACGAAGGGGAAAAAACCACAGACGCCAGCCAGCAAATCTTCACTATATCAGGGAAGGTTAAAACTCTGAGGATTTACGACTGATCAACTTATCTCGTGCATCTGCTTCGGCGCAAGCCTACCGGAGACGGGCCTCATGCCGCTCGCTGGTAAGAAGTTAGTCTTTTATCTTTATACATGAATTTAGATCACAACATAACAAAACACACTATTAAAAGGGTGCACCTTTAAGTTACGGTGGGAATCTTGCATATACAAAATACAAAAATGCACCTACAATTGTACCCAAAGTTTGCGAGACAAACCCCAAAGCCTCATTGTTAGCCCGAAACTTTCACCGGCGGCGCCGCCGGTCTGCCTCATCTCCGGTGGCCCTAGGGCCATGCAGGCGCGGTGGACCGTGGCCCTTGCCGACGGGATAGATCTTGCTCCGTTTTTAGTTGTTTTGTATCATTTAGAGTTTGTTTGGAGTTTTTGTGTCCGGCAGGAGAGTCCTTGACCCTTATTCTTTTTTGTATCGTGTGTCTACAGATTGGATCCTTTCGATCTATACTTCTCTTCATTGGTGACGGTGGGTTGGTCCTGTGTGGTCTTAGCACGATGATAACCGTCTACTACAATAAGTTTCGTCCGGCTCCGGTGAGGAAGGGGTGATGACGGCAGCGCACCTTCAACTTGCTCTAGTATTTGTAGTCATTGTTAGATTGTCTATGAACATGAATGTAATTTTTGTTATTTCTATGCTCTTTATACTGCCATGGCATGATGAGCAGATCGGTAGTCTTCTCACAAACAAAAAGAGAACCTCGTAGAAAGACCAGTTGCCAACCTGGAAGAGACGAGAGCAATGATCAAAACCGACAGTGTGAGGCAAACCGCTAAGCTCTAAACGGCCGCGCCGTCCTCCACTAGCCACGGGCAAATGTTCTCTGAAGGTATTTCAAATCTGTTTCATCTATTTTATGTGAAGCAAGATAAGAGATTCCTCGTCTAAACAGGAGTACAAAAAATGATAATGTCAACTATACACCACGATAACAGACACCGGACCAACAAGCCGTGTGCTCTGGTGTAGTAGTCAACACATTTGGCGGTCCCTGAAAAAAAAAAAAACATATTTGGCGGCCTCTCTCCTCCCTCCTCCGCCCACCTCCCTCGCCGCCGCCAGTAGCGCCGGCGGCGAAGCCAGCCGGGCGGGCGGCGGGGCCTTCCTTCCCTCCGCCCATGGTCATGGCCGGCGCGGGGCGGCTTCGAAGCGGGGCGCTAGCCTATGGCGGGGCTAAGCGGCGGGCGCCTCCGTCGGGTGGCTCGCCTTGGCGGCGACCTGGTGGGCGGCGCGGCGGCCGCGGGCGCGGGTCGATCGGGCGGTGGCGGGCAGCACGCCTCCGGCTAGATCCGCGGATTTGGTCCTCGGCGGTGGCGGCGTCATGGCGGGCGCCGCAGTCCTCGTGGGCTCTGCATAGAGGTGGATTGCAGCGGCGTGGCTGCAACCACGTGGTCGGCGGTCTGCGCAGCGGGCGGCGGATCGCTCCGGCGTCTGCTTTCGTCGGCGGCTTTCTCGGACGGCGACCGTGTACGAGAGATGGAGGTCTTGATCGGATCTGGGTGAAAACTTGCTATTGGCTATTGCCTAGGCGGCGATGGCGGCGCTGTCGCCGTTCCTTCTGAAGGCATCGTCGTGGAGAAGTTCAAGGCCACTCTCGGCTACCTCCGGAAAACCCTAGATCGATGAGATCGGATGACGCGCTCTCTCGGTGTCGTTTCCCCACGGCGTCATTCTTGGAGGTGCACACGGCTCGAGGGACTAGAGGACGGTGACTTTGGTGGAGCGGTGCTTCATCTTTCACATTGATGGTGGCGGATCTCGGCGGCATGGTGCTTGTGGAGACTCGGCGTCGATCGCGCGGAGATGGACTCGTGCGGAGGAGGAAGCCGTATCAAGGCGTCATGGTGACGTCGATGGCGAGTGGCTGACAAGGTAGAAGCCTCAATATGATCTCAAGACGGACTGTGGAAGATGGCGGCGACGACACACGAGTCGCTCGACCGGATTGTGCCCTGCACCGGTATGTGGCTCGGCTAGGGCTTCCAATGAGTTCCGGCTTCCGGCTTTTGATGTTAGGCTTAGGTGAGTGGTTTGGGTAGTGGCCCAGCTAACACCCCCTAATCATTTTGGATAGGAGTAGCGGCATATGTTGCCAAGATGATGGATTCAGACACATTGTTGTAACACTTTGTACGGTCCTCGAAAATAATCAATAAAGTGGCTGTATGCATCTTCCAGATGCAGAGGCCGGGGTCATCCTCCTTTTCTAAAAAAAAGCTCGATCAGGTCTCAGGACCACGACCCTGCATAAATACACCATTGTAAGCGAGAGAAGGAAATCACACACTAGAAGAGAGGAGTAGTTTCCTTGCGTTTGTGCTTAGCCTGGTGACCGAAGTTGGCCCGTGTGAGATTGCAAGATGGGACGCTTCTTGCTTGTCTGCTCATTCCTCCTGGTTCTGCTCAGCATGGCGAGCCTCACGGACGTCACGGAAGGGAGGGGCGGAATACGCTTCCGCATCCGCGGCGTGGGGATCAGCGGCGGCAACCCCCGTAGCTTGAGCGGCGGCACCTGGGCGGCGTGCGTCGGCTCGTCGCTGCTGGCCGCCGCGGCCATGCTCCTGTAGCCGTGCTAAGTGAGTGCATCGGCTAGCGAATGTGGGAAATGCACACGGCTGGCCGGGAGATCTACTCTTATGTACTACTCCCTCCGTTCCTAAATAATTGTTTTTCTAGAGATTTCAACAAATGACTACATACGGAGCAAAATAAGTGAATCTACACTCTAAAACATATCTACATACATCCGTATGTTGTAGTCCATTTGAGATGGCTAGAAAGACAATTATTTAGGAACGGAGGGAGTACGTACGAAGGTGATTTGGGTGGTGTGTGTGCTTGGGATGCATCGGACTTCATGTCCGGCATGTCGCTGTAATTGGCAGGAAGAACAACCGTGCGCGACTAGCGCGAGATTCGTGCGTGGGATCAGAGGACACGCTCATGTGAGCCCTGCGCATGTGATCATTGTGATGTGAGCCCTGCGCATGTGATCAGTGTGATGTGCGTGTGCGTCTTCTTTGTTATCACAAAAAGAATGCAACCAGCGTGGTGGTAAATGTACTGTTGAAAAGTGTGAGGTCATCATATTTGTATTACTGATATTGATGTGTTTCCCGTGTATACATACGAGCATGTTTGTGATCAATTTTTTTGGGACAGTCGACTTCAGCCCTAACTGCCCCTTTGAAGAAAAAGATCGTTATGTGGTTCTTACACAAAGATGTAACTCTGAACAAAGATAACCTAGCCAAATGTCAATGGCACGGATGTAAAAAAAAGTGTTGTTTGTGTGATTTGGAACAAACTATTCATCATTAATTTAATCTGATCTTTCCCGTTTGCGACAATGGTGTGATGTGCGGTGCATATTGCGTTAAATTTACCATCACAACGAGCTGATTCAGGCGATGGTGTGCCCTCGGTTCAGGATTTGGTGGCTTCCAACGTTTTTCGTTGCTATTCGTCTCGACGACGGCGACGGTTAGCAATTGGTGTAGGTTTAGTTTGTGATAAGGCCCCCATGGAGCAGATTGTATTTTCTTTTCTTCAGGGTCGTTTTGCATTTCTGTTGGGATGACTGTTGTCTCTCGTGGGTCCTCCACGATGTACGTCTGTGCTATATTTGTAACTGACTATGATTAAAGGTATATGCAGTTATCTTCAAGAAAACTAGCATCACAAATATGTTTGGTAGTTGGAGTTCTGTCCAGGTCATTTGAGGCACAAATATGTGTCGGTGTTTGCAGTTTAGTATGGGAATTGTGAAATTGCCACAATGATCATGTTTTTAACAAATCTAGTTCTCCAAAAAGAATTGCAAATCATCTATAGAGTGTTTAATCCGTACCTTACTTTTGGTGCAACCGACTAGAGATGGTTGCACGGGGTTTCTTCAACCGGACTAGATTTTCTTGTACCCTACTTCGTGTGGAGGACGGATACTCCATGGACTTTTGGTGCAACCGACTGGAGTTGGTTGCACAGGGTTTCTTCAGCCGGACTAGATGACAATCCAATGATAGAATATGTGATTGAGTCATTTTTATCTTTGTTACTGCATGGTTGATGCCTGGCTTTGTGTTTTGATTGATACTTTTTGTATGACGTTGTGGATGTTTGATATTATGAACCTCCTTATTAAAAAAAACTAGCCACCCCCATCCCTACCCCAAATCGACTGCTCACCTCACCCGCAGTCGGTGGCGGGCACGACGATGGCTAGTCCCCAGATCACCCTATTCGGTTATGTTATGTCGCTTGTGTGCATGGGTGACACTTGGTTTGTTGCATCATCTTTCCCCGCTAGTAGAATGGGTGCATGCTCCTTGATGGGAGTGTCATGTTCGAGCGTTGGCGGCCCATGGTGTCGGGACTGCTTGGCTTGTCGCGAGCTAGGCCATCGGAGGTTAGATGCTCCTTATCTGGGATGGCCGCGGCATCTCTGATCTCCTTCCCATCGCATAGTTGCCCCCCTCCTCAGCGCTAGCTGCTGCCGGCTACGGGTGTCCTGTTGGAGATATGCCCTAGAGGCAATCATGTGATAATGATATTTCCATATGTATTCATGAGTCCTTTGTATTGTCCTTGAACATCATCAATGATATGTATCAATAAGTATGTGACTTGTTTGTAGAACTATGTATTGTATGATGATTGTTTTAATGGTCCCTAGTTGATAAGGTTATGCGAACACATATCCTTGACTAGTATACGACTCGGTTGATGACTATGTTTCACAAGTCATGTGCATGGAGATGCTAAACCGATAGTATGGGCTCGGGGATGGAGATCACCGAGCAGACAGACTCCACTTTGAGACGCAATGAGATATAGTCATCTGTTAGTCTCAAGTACAATGTCTATGCCATGTCCTAGACACGAGGTCCTCGCATGTTCTCGGGATGAGGATCGACTCACTTAGGGTCTATCAAACGCTACTCCGTAACTGGGTAGTTATAAAGGTAGCTTTCGGGTGAGTCGTGAGACATGCCGCGAGACATGGTTGACCAAGATGGAACTTGCCCCTCCTATTTGAAGAGATATTCTCTGGGCCCTCTCGAGTGATCAGATTCGGAAAGCATAGCCATGCGACTTGGGTTAAGTGTTAACCCAGTTCGGGAATCTGTATCATGGTTTCGAGAAGAGAGGTCCAGCTGACACAAGGGTGACAAGTACTCGCCTTGAGCTCGACAACAAATATCGTGAGGCAAAAGAAATGTTGCATATGCCACATTGTTGAGGTTCGTCAAACAACTTTATGCCCACATGGGAGTTGGCACGTTCTGCTAGGAGCCGCTACCAACTATCGACTCTGGTCGTGTCCATGTGTACGTAAACCTATAGGGTTGCACACTTAAGGGGCTGTAGCCCATTCGGATTGGATCTGAGTGAAAAATGGATATGGACTCCTAGTGGGCTCAAGTGTTGAGCCCACCTCGGAGGTGAGTAAATTACACGATAGTACCACATTTGGGGCGGTGTTGGCGAATTGGTATCAGTTTTCAAAAAATTACGTGTTAGTACCAAGTTTCGGGCAAGCCGTTGCAAATCAGGCTAAATCACGTATAAACGTGTATTGACCCTACCGGCGGGCCCATCAGGCAGGTGCCAACTGGCATGTTTTTTTTTTACAGAAAAGCCCCTTGCTGTATGCGTAATCACGTAAATGCCTTTTATTTTGTGAGAAAAATGTTCATGTGACAGACTTTTTTTTTCTGTTAGCAATTTCAACAACCGAATCAGACTCCATTGCAAGTTTTCGTGGAATTCGACAAATAAATAAAATAAACAACACGTAAATGCCTTTTATTTTGCAGAAAAATGTTCATGTGACAGACTTTTTTTTTCTGTTAGCAATTTCAACAACCGAATCAGACTCCATTGCAAGTTTTCGTGGAATTCGACAAATAAATAAAATAAACAAAATTTTACGCGCGGGCAGCATTCGAACCAGCGACCTGTCGACGATGGGGTCCCGCGCTGGCCACCAGGCCGCAGCAACGATCGTGTTTGAATACAGGCAAGATATGTTTTTATACTTTTCGCCGACACGCTGGGCCGGCGGTTGAACCCAGCGACACTACGCGCGCTAACTTACTGTTTTTCTATAATCATGGTATTAATACATTTTATTTTGCGATTACTTATTAGTATTATTAAATTTTTTTAGACTAGAACACACGGGTAGTCAACATTTTATGTGTCTTCACTCAGGACTACTAGCATGCACCATTATCGTGTATCCTCGTTATATTATTCAAATACAAAACTATTAAAAAATATGCTTGACACACAGTTTTTTTTTGAGTTACTCGTATATTGATTGTATTTAAAATATGTCCAATGTATATTACCAGTATTCCGTTATATTCAGTAAGTTTATTAAAAATGTAAGAGTAAAGCCAACCCAGTAAATGAGAAAATATGGAAAAAAAGAAAAACTAAGCTTAGATATTCATATACACAACTGAATCGGACTGGTTTGAAAGTTTCTGTCAAATTGGAGAATTAAATAAAAGAACTAGAAAAGTTGACAACATGTACTCAAAAGAATTGTGTGATCATAATAAATTTTAGAAACACATTAAAATTGTTCAAATTTTATTAGACAAATGGACATATTTCTTGAAATGCAAGAATGATTTTACAAAATAATTTTTAATACATGCTGAACATATTTTGAAATAAACATTGTCGAAAAAATTCATCATGTATTAAGAAAATCTTCACCATAAATTACAAAAGTTCACTGGAATTATGTAAAATGTTAATCATATCTTAAAAACAAATTCAACATATATTACAAAAATGTTCAACGTAGATTAACAAAAGTTCATTATATTAAAAAATGTTCACATTTTGTAAAGAAAAGTTCATCTCCATTAAAAATATGTTTACTTTACGCTAAAACATGCTCAGCGAATATTAAATAAATGTTCATGTGTATTTGAAAACATGTTCAACATATACTGAAGCCTAATAACTTAAAAAATGTTCAGTAAGTATGTTAAAAATCCAGGATAATAGCCAACCTAGTGAATGAAAAAAGAAGAAGAAAAAAGAAAGAAAAAAAAAAGCCGAAACCAGAAACAAAACTAAAGCATACTAAGAAAAATGGAATCAAAAGAAACCTGGGCACCCCTCAAAAAAAACCTGGGCAACGAACGAGCCCCAGCGCGTGCGCTGATAAAAAGTTAAACGGAAAAACAAATTGCAGGCCACGCTGGCCCAACCGCCGGCCCAGCGTGCTTCAGTATAAAGAAGATCGAGCGTCTAGCATGCAACAGCGTCTTTGTGGCGTTGTGGCTAGCACGCCCAGACTCTGTGCGACCGGTCGCGAGGTCGAGTCGTGGAAGGGCGTGATTTTTTCGTTTCTTTTATTTGCTGTCCAATTCGACGAAAAATTCAATCAAGTCCGTGTAAAACTTACGAACGAAAAAAGTCCCTCAGAGGTCCTTTTTCCCGCAAAAAAAAGGCGTTCATGTAATTGAGTATAAAGTAAGGGGGGTTTCTGCCAAAAAACATGCCATGTAGGCACTTGACAGGCGGGCCCGGCTGGTCAGATACACCGTCAGTACATATTTATATGCGATTTAGCTCGATTTACAACGGCTTGCCTGAAACTTGGTACTGACACGTAAAAATTTTAAAAACTGGTATCAATTCAATGTGGTACTGACGTGTAATTTACTCCTCGAAGGTCTATATAAAAGGGAGTGGGCGCACCACTCAGGGTTGATCCAATCGAATCCTAGTTTGCCACCGCAACTCCCCACGCCCATGCCGCACTATCGGACCTAGCAGTCCGCCGCTCGACGCTGCTCCCCGTACGTGTGAATATCTTGGAGGCACCGCATCTGAGGTGCTTGGACGAACCGTTCGAGGAAACTGCGAGGTGCCGTTCGCGGGAGATCACCGTTCACGGGACTTCGCTGTTCACGGGAGATCGGCAACACGAGGAGGAGACGGCCCAGGAGATCGGCTACACGCATCATCAACTCTACTTCCACTGCGGTGACTGCGCGTCTAGTGGTAAACCCGATCCCGTGATCTATTTTCAGCAGCATGATCTTGGGTGCGCGGTAGAAAGTTTTATTTGAATGACGCTAGCGTAGCGTACCGCGTGTTCCTACATGTCCAATTGTGTAGGTGAAGGGAGCCCTAGAGATAAAAATGCCTTTTCGGCCTTAGGCGAATCGCGTCTCGTCGCCTGCTTCATCATTTGAGTAATATCGATGGGACTCTTGTATCACCCCTAACTGAATGATTCAGATCAATTTGCGAATTTCGTGCATCAACATTTAGCATGCCGCATGTGCAAGTCAATACAAGTTGTTAGATTTTTTTACTTCATGCGAATAAATTGTTCTCTTTCGGGATTTCCTATCTCAGGATGCTAATTAGTGAAACTATGATCCTAATCTTGGACTTTATGTGAATAATTTTTTAAATGAAAAATCAAGTCGAACCATTTTAACTTTAAAATAGAAATAGCAAGTTTTACGACATGTATTCGCAAGACTACTTCCATTCCAAGTCGTAAGCATGTCTGTCATTAATTCAGGAGGTCACGAGTTTGAGCCCCACTCCTTGCACACCTTGGTTGTATTTTCTGTGGCGGAGAATAAAAAGAGGGAACATTCGCCGGGAAATTGGGTAGAGCGAACGTTCTGAAAACCCGACATGGCACCGTCCTTGCGTTGCAATTCGTGCCCGGAGATCGAACGGCAACCGATACATTCTCTTAGGAAATGCTAGAAATCTGACGTTCGCCAGATACCATTTCTGTAATTATATTGCTATATTAGCACGCTCGCCCACAAACGCCAGACGATGCGCGTTATGCTAGGCTGCTACTCTCTTCGTTCGGAATTACTTGTCGTAGAAATGGATGTATCTAGATGTAATTTAGTGCTAGATACATCTATTTTCGAAACTAGTAATTTCGAACGGAGGGAGTAGCTAGCAATCAACCAGCGTACTCCGAGAAAAGTCCAGGAAATCAGAAGGAAGGAAAGAACGGAGCATGGCTACGCAAGCGAGGGAGACTTTGCGTTCCATCCCGCGGCTTGTCCTGCTCACGGTTGACCGGGAAATCCTAGTCTTACGACCTGGTACTTTGTTTGGCCCATAATGGAGATAAAATCCAGGTACAAAATCCAATTGCCAACCTGGAATTCAAGATCTGCTCCGGACCATGACAGGCAAACCACTATCCTCTAAACGGAAGTCCGGTCATGAGGCGCAGACGTAGTCCTACGTCATTTCGAACCAATTTCCTCTACCTAATTGAAGAAGATAAGAGCACCCGCGTCAAAATAAGAGTAGAAAAATGGCAATGTCAACTCTGCCTTGACCAATAATCTGCGAGCTCCGTGCTGCTAGCTAGCTATAGTTAACGGCAACACGTCTGGCAAGGTCAGCTCCGGACCATGCATAAACACACAATTTCAGCACCAGCAGGTGTGGAGGCGGGAGAAGGAAATCACACGCTCTGGAAGCTGTGTTTCTGTTAGCCCGCGTGCGAGATCGTAAGATGGGACGCATCTTGCTCCTCTGCGCATTCCTCCTCGTCCTGCTCAGCGTGGCCAGCCTCATGGAGGTCACGGAAGGGAGGGGCCGAGGCGGATCGCGCGGCGGAGGAAGCGGCAGCCCGCGCGGCCTCAGCGGTGGCACCTGGGTGGCGTGCGTCGGCTCCTCGCTGCTGGCCGCCGCCCGCTTCTTTTTGTTATTGCGATTGACCCGCTACAGCAACTGCTCAACTCAGCCACGCGGATTGGGCTTCTGCACAAGATTAGAGGGCGTGGCACCATTTTTCGAACATCACTCTGTGCTGACGACGCGGCTGTCTTTGTGGCACCAATTCGGGAGGATATTAAAAACCTGACCGACATCCTGGAGGGGTTTGGTGAGATCACAAGGATGCACACAAACTTTCAAAAGAGCTCCGTGGTGCCTATTCGGTGTCGGCACTTGGATTTGGACGCCATACTTGTGGACATGCCAGCCACTCGAGCTTCTTTCCCCATGAGATATCTCAGATTGCCGCTTTCTGTTTGGCAACTTAAGCGAGTGGACTATCAACATCTGGAGGACAAAATTGCGAACAAGCTTGTGCCTTGGGAGGGCATGCATATCACCTCCATTGGACGTGGGGCTCTTGTGAAGTCGGTCCTCACCTCCCAGGCCATCCACCACCTCACCCCACTCATTGTGCCACCATCCATTCTCCAGAGCATCAATAAGATTGAGTGTGCTTACCTTTGGGCGGGCACGAAAAAGGTCTCCGGAGGGAAGTGCAAGGTTAATTGGGAAACGGTCTGTAGGCCTTCTCACCTAGGAGGATTTGGTGTACTACATCTTGACAAATTTGCCAGAGCTCTCCGGTTGCGTTGGCCATGGTATGAGTGGCATGACCCAACGAAGATTTGGGTTGGTTCGGGAAACCCATGCGACAAAGAGGACATGGATCTTTTTTATGCTCTCACCACCATCACAGTTGGCAATGGGGAAAGGACGCCATTTTGGGACGCGACGTGGCTCAGCAGCAAGAAGCCAATTGATGTTGCACCCCTCATATACAAGATCTCGAAGCACAAAAGTTGGAAGGTTAGTAGGGCCTTGCACGATGATGCGTGGATCAAGGCCATCGACATGCATTGCGAGCTGACTTGGAATCATGTGACTCAATTCGTCGAACTGTGGTCTCTGCTCTCTCATATAAACATCTCCCAAGACGTCCATGACACCATCATTTGGAAGCTCTCCCCTAATGGGGAATACTCGGCCAAATCAGCATATAAGGCGCAATTCATGGGAGCTATCCTCACGCCCATGAACAAGGTCATTTGGAAAGTCTGGGCACCCCCCAAGGTCAAATTCTTCGCATGGCTAGCCATCCAAAATAGAGTGTGGACGGCTGACCGCCTAGAGCGGCGCGGGTTGCAAAATTGTGGTCTCTGCCCGTTATGCAAGAGGGAGTTCGAGTCCGCCGCTCACCTTTTCTACAGATGTCGGTACACTATGCGGTTGTGGAGGCTGATTAGAGGTTGGTTGCAAATTGGCGATATCAACACCAACCAATGGGCGGCTCATCACTCTCTCGGTAGTTGGTGGACTCATATGGCCAGGCACAGCAAGGCGATGGCGACCCTCACCTTGCTCACCACCGGACCATTTGGAATGAGAGAAATGCAAGGTCTTCCAGAAGAAATCGGCGCCCCAAATCATCTTGCGAAACTTGAAGGAGGAAGCTAGGCTCTGGTGCTAAGCGAGGCTAAACGCCTGAGTAATTTGATGCCATGAGAGTAATGGCTTTGTATTCAGTGGGCCTCATGTGGCTCCGACTTAAACCTTGTCTCCTCCCTTAATTAATGAATGAGGCAAATCTTTTGCCTTTGCGTTCAGAAAAAAAAAACAGTGGGTCGAGCGTGAGATTCATAAACTTATCATTGACTTCTGTAAGTGAATGGGTTTGTCTAAGTCTCTTCTAGATATGATATAATATGTACTCCATTTGTTTCTAAATATAAGTCTTGTTAGAGATTCTAATATGGACGACATACGGGTAAAATGTGTGAATCTGCACTCTAAAATATGTCTATATCCATTCCTATGTTATCCATATTTTTTTTGAGGGGAAACTATGTTATCCATATTGAAATCTTTAAAAAGACTTATATTTAAAAACTGAGTGAGTATGCCATATCTAAGTAGTAATGTCCAAAATAATATTGTGGTCCCTTATGCTTGTCTTTTTATTTTTTAGACAATGTCGTTATTTGTTCTGTTTTTAGGTGTTGTTAGGCCCTCCACTATGTAGGCCAAAAGTGCTGCCAAATACATTTTGGTTTATTTGGCACCGGTGCCCTCCATTGCCCAGCCGGTGCCATAATGTTTTTTCAGGGAACCGGAGCAAGTTGGTGCACCGATGCCCACTTCTAGCATTGCAATAAAATATGTTAAACTGTGAAGGATCAAGAGGATGGGACAGAGGAGGACTAAAGAACTCGTACGAAGGATTGAGGGAAAGCCGGCTTGCTCCATTTTTTATGTATACATGTGGTCCCACTTTTCTACGGGCTACAAAGACACATAGTGTGACCGGTGCCATAAAAATTTCTCAGAGCATCGATGCCTAATCTGTAATATATTTTAATGTACTGGGCACCGATCACATAGTGGAAGGCCTTATCCGTGCCGTCCACTTTCGCTAGCCCAGCAGAGTCTAAAGCATGTGCACGTCATTACTCGCTGCAACAAATCATCGCTGGTCATGGAATGCTTGATAGCTTGAACCTCACGGGGTACTCACTATGGACAAGAGTTAGCTACAGGAGCTGCGAGTCAAACTAGAGTGTGCTCATGTAGCTACGTAAATAACACTATGGGCATGTAAAAATAGCATCTACATGGCCACAATTTTTTTTTCCTTTGCAAACAAATTCTAATCACAAAAAAATGTTAAATCGGTGTATTTGTGCAATTCAAAAGCTATTCATGAATTTTTAAAATGTTCACAAATTCGAGATAAGATTTTAAAATGCATTTTCAAGATATGCAGAAAACATTTTACAAAATACTAATACATGATAAACTATTTTAAAATGCATGGATAACATCTTTTAGGATAAGATTAATTTTTTTTTGAAAATACATGATTAACATTTTATAAATACATGGTGAACATTTTAAAAATATGCGATGAATTACCTTTTAAACTGGGTGAACATTTTATAAGTCGCTAGGTGGATAGAAAAACGGTGTCAAGGCCAGTTCGCATCAATGGTTGACTTACAACGGGAGGAAAAAAGGATGCATCGATGTATTCCATATAATTTCATAAACTTGTATATAATTTAAGAAACTTGCAAATAATTTAAGAAACTTGCATATAATTTCAGAAACTTGCACACTCCATTTCAAACAACACATACGGAGTACTCCATTTCAAACAACACAATATAATCCATCTCATACTTACAAATTATCCATATCCATAAACAATACAAGTCTTAAGGATGCATTTCCAGAAACATGTTCATCATAGCACTACAAGTCCCAACATACTCCACAACTAGTTTTGCAAGCATTTCATCTTTCATACTGGCATTGCGAGTCTCAACATACTCCACTACTCCATGACTTATTGTTCACTGGACATCTTGTTTTAGAATCTCTATGGCATCTTCATAAACTTCACGAAAAAAATGAATCCTAGGTGGTACGATTCCTTGCCTTTCCAATCTCTCCTTGCGCAAATGAGGAATTTTATATGGATTTCCTCCTTCATAGTTCATCACTTCCACCATGATAGTCTGAAGTGTTAGAAATATTATGTTTAGTTTCCCGGCATCATACTCATCAAATTCTTCCTGCACACCTTGAATAAGCTCTTTGATATTCGTGGGAGCTCTGTAATCGGTCAAAGACTCAAGGGATCTGAAATATCCAAGATCAAGTGCGTTCAGATCAGGAGAATTTGGAGGCTGATTTATTATTCTAATGTCTAGAACTATTGTAGCCACTACTTCTACAAACTCTGCATCACCGGGAAGAATGTGTGTCCAAGCGTTCTCTTGTTGGATCAAAATCATGTGTGTCCTCGCGAGGCGAGGAGAACCTGCCTGGAGTGCTGCTGGAGTGTTGTGTGTGGCGAGGAGGACTAGGTTGGGCGCAACGAGGACTAGGCCTGGGCGCGGCGAGGACCAGACACGTGCTGCGTGCGGCGACGGTGACGAGCCAGGTGGACGCAGGCCGGCGGCAACCAATCTGGAGCGGCAGCGACCATGCACATGTTGCATGCGGTAGCGACGACGAGCCAGGTGGGTGCAGGCCGGCGGTGACCAATGTGGGGCGGAAGCGACCAAGCACATACGTCCTGTGGCGGCGGCGACGAGCCAGGTGGGTGCAGGCCGGCAGCGACCAATTTGGGGTGGTTGCAACCAAGCTAGGCGCCTGGACGCGGGGCCCGAGCGCGTGTACGAAGGGGCCGAGCGCGTGTACGAAGGGGCCGAGCGCGTGGACGGAGTGGACAATGCGAGGAAGAAGACGCAAGCTCTTGGAGGAAAACGACTCAAAATTCAAATCGAGGATAGAATGGTCTATTTTCCATTTGTCGGTTGTGTCTGAAAATTCTAAACGCTCTTATAATAATTAAAAAAGGGAGTACAAACTATGAACCTCAAATTAACTTTAACTAGTACATGAAAACAACACAGAAGTGAACAAAATAGACACTAACGATAGAGATATTTTGATGGCATATCCAAGCAAGAGAGCTTACACGATTGAAACATACAACATTCATACGTCAAAGAAGAATCACAAGAGAAAATAATACCCCTTCAAAAAATAAGGAAAAGGGTGGGATGAACATTTTTTATTGGGAAAGCAAAAGGGCTGCACCTAAGTTCGGTTCACCCCATGAGGATCAGTAAAATCAAATTACGTGGGAAGACAAAGAGCTGCGCATGAGGGCCTGCAGCTCTTTACTACTCCCTCCGTTTCCAAATAATTGTCTTTCTAGCCATCTCAAATGGACTACAACATACGGATGTATGTAGACATGTTTTAGAGTGTAGATTCACTCATTTTGCTCCGTATGTAGTCACTTGTTGAAATCTCTATAAAGACAATTATTTAGGAACGAAGGGAGTAAATCATAAACCAGTACTGCTGGTTATACATTACAAGGCATTTGAAGCTATCAGAACCTCTGCCTGTGATCTGCCTATCAGAACCTCTGCATTGTGCAGTTGGGCACCAGCTAGCTTGTAGTACTACGTCAAAAGTAACGCGGCCTGTGATCTGCCTCCACCGCACCTTCTCTTGAAGCTCTGATCCTCACAATCTGCGCGCGTCCTCTTCCTGCCGTGGTAGCCATACGGCCCGCCGTCGTTCCGTGTTGGTGGTGGTACTGTCATGGTGCCGCCCATGGCGTTCGGACCCATCGGGTAACCCCACCGTAAGCGTAAGGAGGCATGCCGGCGTAGCCGTAGTACATGGAAGGATCAGCTGACCACGGCATCCCACCAAGAAAGGGATCGTAGCACGCCGGGGCAAAGGGAACGCTGTAGCCGTACTGATGATCGACATGGTTGGCCGCAGTGTCCGCTGTCTCGTGCGCCGCTGGAGCCGACGTCGATCTGCTTCCGTCGCTGTGCTCCGGCTCCGAGGGAGCGCCCATCTTGGAAGAAGCGTGGCTGCCGCTGCTGCTCTCCTGCGATGCTGCCGGACTTTGAGCCTGACGCGTGGACGCCGCGACCTCGTTGCTTGCGGCGGAGCTGCTCTGCTTCTCTGTTCCGCCCGAAGCGCTGCTGGCCCTGGCGGCGAGAATGTTGGAGATGGTGGTGCGCAGCGTCGGGTTGGGGACCAGATGTTGTTCTTGTACCGGTAGTACACTGCCATCCTTCCCTCGAAATTGACCACGACGATTGAGATGTCGTAAGTTGCGCCGAACTCGCTCGCCGGAGATCAGCCTAGGATGGTTGTAGTGGGGAACGAGGCTCACGCCAACAGGGTTGATGGCCTTATATGCTACTCCATTTGGCCTTGCGCAATGCAAAACCGAGAAGGTCTCGAGCCTCTTATGAACCGCCTTTGGGTAACTTGTCCGAGTTCTAATCGTAATAATGATACGACGTGTTCTCGCTTTCTGTTCTTCCTCCGGCGACCAACCCCGCCGCGGGCCTGTCATAGAATTCTTTTCGGTTTCACTAATTCACATCTACTCCTACGATGAGAATTAAGTGCGGAGTTACTAATTCTCGGTCGCCTGAGATTATTATTGTTTAGGCGATGTGAGATCGGTTAATTCTGAGGCGATGTTAGATCCGTACGTTTGATCGATTGCGTTGCAGCGGCTGCGCAGATAAGGGATGGTGCAAGGGCCTGCCCTGTTTATGGGCTTCTTTTGTTGTTTAGGGGTCACATAGGTTATTCTCACGGCCTTTTATTCTATTCGTTGGGTCTATCTGCTCCTATACAGCACTGCAGGCGCTGCTAGCATGGGCCGGCCCACTAGCCTGCTCCCCAAAGTTTTTTAAATTTTTTTACGAAAATAAAAATATTAAATGAAGAAACGTTTACAGATTTAAAGTAAAAAAGTTCATCCATTTGAAAAAATACGTTGACATCTTAAAAAAAAGGTTCATAAATTTATAAAAAGTTCATCAAATTGAAACAAAGTTCATTAAAATTGAAAAAAAATTCATCCAATTTAGCAAAAGTTCATTAAATTTGAAAAAAGTTCGTAGAAATTTAAAAAATGTTCATGTATTTTTTGAAAAAGTTCATGGAACTGAAAAAACGTTCATAAATCAGAAAGGGTTCATCCATTTTCAAGAGAAATGTTCATTAAATTTCGAAAAAGTTCATCAATATTCATAAAAGTTCATCAATCTCAGAAAAGTTCACAGAATTTTCAATAAAAAAATCGTCAACTGGCCCCTAGACGGGCCGGCCCATTTATGGACGCCACAGGCGCCAGTTAACAAAATGCGCGTTAATTGGCGCCTGTGGCGCCAAATAGGAAGTGCCATCTGCTCACATTCTTTCTTTTTTCTTTCGTTGTGAACGTCTTTGCATGCTTTTGCTTGTGTAGCTTAGCACTTTTTTTAGGGAAAAAAAGTGTATCTTAGCACTTTTGTGGTACTAACTTTTCTAGGGTAATTTAGAGTGCTGTGTTCTGTAAAAAAAAATCCACCTGGTTCCATCGTCCCATATCGAACGCTGTATGAAAAGGATCAGATTTGTTTTTTTTATGACTCAAAAAACTTAAACTCGACAACTTCATTTTTTATAAAATCGTGTGAACTGCCTTTTGTGGCATAGATGTACATCTACACCATTTCTACAAAGTACAACATGATTGCTATGTCTGTGTTTCATAGGTCGATTATTACCTCAGCTGCACTTTTTACTAAATGGATGTAGTTGCACTTTTTTAAAATGGATGTAGTTGCACTTTTCAACAAAAAAACGTAACTAGCACAATGTATGCATTTTCTATTTTGATTATATCTCAGCTCCACTTATCTTCAGAAATGTGCAACTGTCATTTGCAACTATGATTCTATGTGTGTATTTTCTAAATTGTATTTCTCAGTTGCACTTTTACATAAATAGTACTTGCACCTTTTTCTAGAAATATGCAATTCTCATTTTTGAGAAAAGCGCCGATGGTTTACTATGTATGTATTTTCTAGGTGATTATACCTAGTTGACTAGTTCCACATTTCAAGAAAAGTACTTACACTTTTTTTTTGAAATGTGCAACTGTCATTTTTGAATAAGTGCATCTGAGCTCTATGTATGTATTCTCTAGTCTGATAATTTCCGAGTTGTACTTTTCTATGAACAATACTTTAACTTTTTTTAAATGTATAACTACCATATTTTGGAAAAAGGCAATGTGGTTTTGAAAGTCCTATTCTGATCCCAAGCTTAGATGCACCCGATGAACAGTAAAATCGAAAAGACAGAAAAAAAATTTGGTGGTCAACTTTGACAAATGTTTTGAATGGTTAAAAAATTTCAGCACGAAATGACATTCACGGAAGTCATGAAAAAATTAGTACACCAAAATGTTTTCAAAACTAGCACCTTTGGAGCATCAATTTTGTTTTTGTTTATTGCCACGACTTCCACGAATGTCATTCTGTGCTAAAATTTTGCGAGAACATTTTTCAAAGTTTACCACAAAAACAATTCAGAACTTTTTGAATATTTTTACTACTTTCTTGATTTTACTATTTATCAGGGTCCATTTGATAGCTCGGGAGCATATACTCCAAGTCCACTTGCTTTCATATTTATTACTTTTCTCCTCCTAATTAATTATTTTCAATTTTTCAATATATTGTAGATGTACTCCTTTCAAAAAGTGCAACTGATTTTTACTATGTTCTTTTATCTCATGATTATGCTTCATTTCTTTGCTTTCTATAAAGTTTTTGTATACCCCGCTGTATATTGCCATCAGCAAAAGTTTTTCCTTTAGTAATTGAAGCTCATAGTAGAAGTAAGGAATAGGACAAAAGCTCTTTCATGGCACAAGGAAAACGGAAACACACATACCTAGCCAAAATAATAACGGATAGAGAGCAACTAACTAAAAGATACCCCTAGTGGGTGCCCCGCAAAGACCACTTTTGTGGACTGAGAGTACGCCAAATGGTGCGTCCAGCCACTACTAGGGAAAAGCCTAGCAGATGGCCTGGTCTGCCATCGATAAGCCGCCATAATTAACTCTGTAGCGATGGCGCGTGCCGTCTCACACTACTGCTATACATGGCTAGCAGCAGCGGGCTTTGGTGCCACGCGCTGCTGCTAATAGCTGCAACGCTTTTGATCAGGACGCGCTACTGGTAAGAGAGTGCTATTACTAACTTTATTCTCCTCGCTACTGCTAGTTTTATTAGTTTCTATTTTTTTTCCGCATATTTGTTTTGTATTTGAACAGGCTTTGTACAATAATATTTAGCATATCAAACACATACAAATATAATCATAGCATATACATATAGATAGTCTCATCAAATCATGTCATCATCATAATCATCATCCAACACAAAGTGGTCTCTCATCATCATCTCGAAAATAGCGATACAAGTCTCGATTACTTGCAACTACATCGTCATCCATATATACAATGATATACGCGAGAAGAGCTATCACTATGAGTGAGAGCGGAACTATGCAGTATATGAGTTTGTATCCCTCTCTCGCATTAGCGCGAACCTAAATTAACTATTGGTTGTCGCTCGGAAACCGGAAACCGGTACACCTGGGCCTGACACTCCGGCCACTCGTCGTATACTCCTGGCGTTGCACTTTTTCGTCATCGATGATCTATGCACCTGCAACGTCACATGAGTCGATGATATGCAACATATATAGTTGAGCAACAGAAAGAGACAGACTTGGCAAAAATAGAAGCAACATATCATAAGCATAAATAACAAAGTTCATCGTACCCAAAATGCCCTAACCAGAGTGATCTTCGCTAGTTGAGGAGGACGGTTTAATTACATTGCAAATAAAGTTTCGTCGTGCATAACTCAAAATTACGTCATTCAGAAAGTATGGACTAAACGGACAAAGTGTCATATATCGACAATCACTCCAACATGTCCGTTCCATCCATCCAAGTCAGGGAGATAGTCCTCGAGCTTAGTGAAAGGCTTCAGGTCGAGACGCTGAGCGGCTAACCATGTTCGGACGTCTTCCCGCGACATTTGCCCTTCCTCGTAGAACAGACCTGTTTTGTCAAGGACCTCCTTCACGATGACTTGGGCAAGTTCATGCTGGATGTAATAGAACTCAGCTCAAAGTCGATGATCCGGGAAATCACCTCCGTTCTTTGCTCATTGCAGAATATGGGAATTGCCGGAATTAGGTGACATGCGAAGGTCCTGATGATCCCGTCTGTACTCCAGCATGTGGTGTAGGACATAGAATCCATCACTAAGAGAATCACTCGGTTGCTGGATGCAGCAGAAGTCGGTCTTATGGCCGAAGGCGGGCCTGCCGTCCTTTTACTTCTTGTCCTTGATCTCTCCACCCCGTGCATCGTAGTAAAAGATAGCACTGTCGAGTACATACTTGATGTGGGTGTAATCCTTTTTGTTCAAGTTCTTCGACGAGTCAAAGTAAAGAGCGTGGGAGTATCGGGGGTAAAGGATGATGAGGATGGCACGCCCGCTGCTGCGCAAAATAGGTACACCTCAAATTAATTAGCCTCCACCGTGCAAATGAATGATTGAAATCGAAGGAAGGATATCCGCGCGGATGACTTACATGGGATGATAAGGCACGAGAATCGCCTCCTTGTCCTTATTAGCGACCATGAAATCGACGATGTAGTCCCTCGCGTATTCACGGTGCTCTGCGCAGACTGCCAAGAAGCCCTCGTGCATGAAGTACGGGTCAGCGACACAGATATAAGGTATCTGCTCAATCCCGATGATGTAGTTCATGTTCAAGGCAAAAAGGCGGACAAATGTAAAATCCAGCTTATTCAAGTGAAACATTTCGAAGATGTAATCGAATCGAAGGAAGAACTTGTCCGCGGGGCATGAGTGGACATATGACTTTTGCCGCGGCACGTTAACCACATAGAGTGGGTATCCTGGATTTTCCGAGGCGATGAGGCTTTTCTCTCTCCGCAACACATCGTCATGAAGTCTCCTTAGATTGACGTGTGTGGCCTCTAACGCTGCCTTAGGTAGGATTGGTTCACCGGCGATATGCCATTTTGCTGCACCGGGGATAGGTATACGGTCTTTGTAACATCCCAAATTTTGGAATGTTAATATAATTAATTGAATTGTTTGTTTGTTTGCTTGAGTGAATTAAACTTGAGTGAAATTTGAACCTTTTCAAAAACTTTTGAAAGAGAGGAATAAAATGACTTTCCCTTCTCCGTAAATTCAAATTCATCCTATTAAAATCAATGAGAGAAGATGACATGACTTCTTCAACTATAAAGAATTTGAGCGGAGTTTTGCAATTTAATACTTTCAAATATTTGCACTTGCTTCTCTATTTTTCTTCCCGAGAAATACCCGAAAATAAATTCTTGCAAGCAAGAAAGAGCGGAGGAAAATGACCCTCCAAAATCAGGGGCATTTTGAAAATATTTGAGCCAAGAAAACCAAAGTTTTTATTTAAAATTATTTGCAAAAAGAAATAAAGCCTTTAGGGATTTTCTGAAAACATTTTTTAAGTTTTATTTTGGCCGTGGAATAATGCTCATCATCTACATTTTATTTTTCTGATAATTTTAGTATATAAAACTCTTGATTCGAATTGATTTGATTTCCTTTTTATTGTTTTAGTTTCCTAATTTTAAAAATAGGAATGGAATCGTTTTATTAGGAAAACCTGCTGGCCCATTAAGCGCCCAACAAGAGATCATCTCCTTCCTCTGTTTCCTCTCACGTTCTGAAGCTTTCCATGTCCATGGAGACAGAAATCTCCACCTTCCCGATCTCCCTCGTCTTTCCATCCCAGTGCCTCCCGAGACCGCCTATAAAACCCCTCCCTCTCCTCGTTCCATTTTCCCATCACCACGCCTCCCTGCCCGTAGCCTCCTCGCCACCGTCCTCCTTTTCCTGCCTAGAACGCTCACCAGAGCTCTCCTGAACCTCCCCATCGCCCAGCGCCACCTCCCAAGCGCCGACCCCTCCTCCGCCACCCCCACCCTCGCCGGCGACCTCGCCCCCTCGCTGGAGCAGGCCTCCACATCGCCGTCTCCTTCCTGTCATCTTTGCCTCACGTACAGGTAACTCCGTTTTCGTTTTCAGATTTATTTCCGTAACAGATTTAGTTCCGTTCTTGTTTAGCTTATAACTTTTGATCTAGAAGTCCAATGATGCTGATTCTTTTTGCCTTAGATCACAATTTTCTTGTAGTTTCCAAAATATATAATTTGTCTATGTTTGGATTTATAAAAATTGAGTTAGATCAGATTTGAATTAAAGCTTGTTTTGCTTATTCCGGAGTTTCATAATAGATTTTATTTAATTCTTTTTGCTCCTAGTTGCTTAATGAAATATTTTCTGTTTAGTTAACATAAAACCATGATTAGGTGATGTTAACAAATTTTTGTTATATACAACTATTTTTGTTGTTATTTGAAGTAGGAAAACTTTGAGTTGTTTTTCTTTAAGTTTTCCTTTGGGTTTTGCTTTTGTTGGTTTTGGTGTGTTACTTTGTTATGTTATTGTGTTAAGTGATGTTATGCTATGTGCTTATTATAGTTATTGTTTGCCTCGGTAGAATTTCCGGTGCGAAGATTGCTACTACTGAAACCCTAGTTTTGAAGATCGTCAACAAGGCAAGTTCACTTTGACCATTGCTTTCATACCTATGTTTTTATTGCATTTAGTGGCACCTTTGCAACCACCCTCAAGAGTGTTATTGAATCCTTGTAGTTGAGTAGTATGCATGAGGTAGGAACCCATTACCCTGTTACCAAGCCGGGACGTTATTTATTTTAGAGCTACGCTATAGTAGACGGGTTTGGTATGAGTGCTCGAGGAGTGGTGTGAGAATGAAGGATTTCGCCAATGACGACAACTCCATGATGGCACCAGCAAGGACTGCATCTTCAAGGCCTCAAGACTTCAAGACTCGAGACAAGAATTTCAATACACACTCTTGGGTGAAGGATTTGTTGACGGGCACCTGGAGAAACCAGTGGTTGGCGGGATGCATGGAGAAGCGCCATGACATCTTGCGGAAAGCTTCACCCAGACTCAAAGAGACGGAAGAATACTTCATGCCCGGAGCTTACCCGTGCAATCGCAAGTCATTATGGGCTCGCTTGGTTGACCTTAGTGGTGACTCTGGCTGGGGCGGTACTAGCAGATGTAGAACTACGGTAGGATGGGATGAGTACCGGACGGGGTCGAGGAACTCTTGGAAGACCATGTTTTGGTCATCTTGTTCTCAAACACCTCAAGTGCGAGAACGTAAATAGAGGATCGAATCTTGCGGGTAAAGTGTACAAACCTCTGCAGAGGGTTATAACCTAATCGATTAGCCGTGTCCCCGGTTACGGACAATTTGAGCATCTGGACTTGGATCTATCTCGGAACTCTCAACACCGGATTGATAACTTAATTGTGGGCAACTTATGATGATTTTGGGCTATGAGACATCGGTTGGCGGAACCATGTCATGATAGAGAACTCTATAGTGCAGACTTCATTTATTCCTTTGATGTAGGTAAAATAAAACCAGCTTTTACGCAAACAAAATTCAGATACAGAGCCACAAAGCCATAATGCATATAGTATAGTTTTATCATCTGTTCTTTTTATTGTGATCTTGCGGTACATTCAATGTAATGACCTACACGGCTGCAACGTATCATGTTGCGATATTTCCTCGACAGTAAGAATTACGATCTGAGGTTACGGTCTACACTCAACCTGCCGATGGCGTTGATGGGACTCCACACCCGTTTGATTGTTTCACGAGTATTATGAGGTATATATCATTTTACGTTATTTATACATGTGATTGCACTTTGATATATACATTGATGTCTTGTGTGTGCCAAAGATCTTGATCCGAGGATGGCACGACAACACGTAGGCTTGACCGTCGAGGTCGGGTCGCTCTGAAATGGTATCAGAGCACATGTTGACTGTAGGACGTGACCCTAGAAGTCGGAAAGCCTCTAGGACAGGAAATCTAAAAAACTTTATTTTCAAAAAGATCCTTTACTTCTCGTCTTTTCTGATTTTATCAAATAGACACTCTCACCTCAAATAGTTAGAATATACCCCTTTTCCCTTTTGATCACATGAAGAATCAACTGAAGCCGCTCCAAGAAGGACAAGATATCGGATAACTGATGGCCTCTTGAGTAAAGAGGATTTGACCATGCATTAGAAGAGTTGAAGCTGCAACAATTGAAGACTCAAGACTAGAAGAATTTGAAGAATCTGAAGAATTATTTGACCTTTAGAAGACCAAACCCCTGTTACACACTTACGTTAGATGCGACGATTTGTGAGCTGTCATTTGTTTGATGTTTTCCGACAGCCACAAAGTAAAACTTGTTTCTTCAAAAAACTATTGTTTGTATTGTGTGTATATCCCTCCCCACCTCTCTCATATCTCATCCCAAAACTTTTGGACCCCATAGTTGATGAATGAAGTTGGACTGATATTCTCTGGACCGAAGACTCAGCCGGAGTCAGAGCTATGGATTCAAAACATGGAGGATCACTTCGAGAAGAAAATGATTGCAAGGAAGTATGAGGTTCAATATGGTCTTCATTATTTTACCGAGAGTGCTGCAACCTGGTGGAAAATGCATCAAGCCATACAAGGATTTAATGGAACAAGAACTTGGGAGGAATTCAAGAAGACCCTGTTGAGATCACGTCTCATCCGGAAGCACCAGGATACACCAAGAAATAAACCTTGTGCCTGCAAGATTTGCGGAGAAATAGGACACACTCAGGAGGAACACAAGGATGGATGCCCTCATTGTGAGGAGAAACACCCAGCTGAGGAATGCCCAACTAGTCAGGTGACTTGTTTCTTGTGTGAAGGAACCACCCACTACCCGACTCAGTGTCACATTTACTCCATGGTGCAACAAACTATCCAGGAGCAGGAAGAAGGAATGAAAGAAGCCCTCCGAGAAGTTATGAAAGAACCAGTGATGAAGGAATGTGTTGAAGACCTTGATGGAGAAGGCCTCAACAGATTTTACTCCAATGCCTGCTATTCATGTGGAGAAGAAGGACATTTTTCACAAGATTGCACCAAGGAAAGAAAAGAGTATCCGGATACTTCCGACGGAAGCAATAGAGTTTGATCCACAGGGAATAGAAGGTTTGATCAGAACAAAGAAACCCAGGAAGAGAAAACAAAGACACCCTCAGAACAACCCAATTTATGCAAAGAGGGACAAGAGTCATATTACCTGTTTTGAATGTAAGGACGTCGGGCATTATGCCAATCATTGTCTCGAAAGGAAGCAAGGAACTCAAGGAGCAGGCACCATCTCCAAGAAGCCCAAAGACTTATCGAAAGTCATTTGTTTTCGCTGCAAGGAAGCAGGACATTATGCTACTAAATGTTCCGACAAGATGAAAGCTGGAGCTGAGTAGTTGGAATTTTGATATTGGTAATAAGTGTAGTAGGAAGCAATTGTTTCCATAAGGATATGGAGCTGAATTTATGTAATGAAAGTCTCGGATATTGTAATGAATTCATGAAATCAATAAAGTTAAGGTGACATGTTTTCATATGTTTAATTGTATGAGTTGTTACTCTATGAACACGGATTTTGACCATTTTCGAGGATATGAGAAATATGGTCTATGGATGGATTTGTGAATTTCAATTTTAGGGTGGTAGTACCCTGTGAAGAAGACTAGACAAATGGATAAGAAAATATATATTCCACGGACTGTAGTTCGAAGGGGAAAAAAAAGTTGGAGTTTTGCTTTTGATATGATGGTATGAAGAAACAGAGTACTACTGGATTTAAAGGCGGTGTAATATGGAACAAGAGAGTTACTCCAAGGATGAGTTAAAGCTGCACTAGTGTTGAAGTGGGCCATAACCCACAGGCCCAGGATTTTGAGAAGGAACCATTGCAACCTTGATAAAGGAATAAATTTGGAAGAATCTGTGATCCAATCAGCCTACGTTTCGTAGGAGATTACGCAAAAACCTAAGAGTGGTGAAGTAACGATAGATGTTTTGTTTGGCTTGCATAAACCATGGATTTACTCGAACCCAATTCGAGGACAAGAGAAATTCTGCAATGCTTGTGAGTATGCCCAAGTGTTAGAATCGTGATTCACTGCTTTACGTATGTGGTAATGATTCAAATGCACGGATGGATTGGCCCCATACCAAGACTTCTATCATGAACTATCATATGTTGATGGAAAATCGAGAGACTTGAACACCTTTGAAGAGTGTCGACGCTATAAGCCCTAAAACCATAGGATGGTAGGACGATGGAACCCCTTTACAGCAACTCGATGCCAATCGAGGATATACGGTGAAGTTCAACCTGCCCGTTTTCTGCAGGAGAAAACCATAAATTGTAGACCACCATGAGTGTTTCGATAGTTGTTTAGAATGGACACAGACCCATCAGCTAAGAAGATCCAGTCTCGGACGAACTTCAACTTTGACGAACCGACCCAAGCTTTTGAGGAAAACTCTATGCTTCGATGTAAGAGCTTTAATGAAGGAGCTATTGTAAGATATGTGAAGAGACATACATTGTCAGCCCTCCAGAGGAAATATCTGAGTTTATTGGAACCATGACCTTGTTTTTAAGTGTGGTAGCACCCGACCTTCGACCAAGACATTTGCTAGAAGACCCCAACCCCTAACCTTTTCTTGCTAGCCTCTTGAATCTCGAGGACTAGATTCATTTTAAGTGTGGTAGGTTTGTAACATCCCAAATTTTGGAATGTTAATATAATTAATTGAATTGTTTGTTTGTTTGCTTGAGTGAATTAAACTTGAGTGAAATTTGAACCTTTTCAAAAACTTTTGAAAGAGAGGGAATAAAATGACTTTCCCTTCTCCGTAAATTCAAATTCATCCTATTAAAATCAATGAGAGAAGATGACATGACTTCTTCAACTATAAAGAATTTGAGCGGAGTTTTGCAATTTAATTCTTTCAAATATTTGCACTTGCTTCTCTATTTTTCTTCCCGAGAAATACCCGAAAATAAATTCTTGCAAGCAAGAAAGAGCGGAGAAAATGACCCTCCAAAATCAGGGCATTTTGAAAATATTTGAGCCAAGAAAACCAAAGTTTTATTTAAAATTATTTGCAAAAAGAAATAAAGCCTTTAGGGATTTTCTGAAAACATTTTTTTAAGTTTTATTTTGGCCGTGGAATAATGCTCATCATCTACATTTTATTTTTCTGATAATTTTAGTATATAAAACTCTTGATTCGAATTGATTTGATTTCCTTTTTATTGTTTTAGTTTCCTAATTTTAAAATAGGAATGGAATCGTTTTATTAGGAAAAACCTGCTGGCCCATTAAGCACTTTCCTATTCTAGCCCAACAAGAGATCATCTCCTTCCTCTGTTTCCTCTCACGTTACAGAAGCTTTCCATGTCCATGGAGACAGAAATCTCCACCTTCCCGATCTCCTCGTCTTTCCATCCCAGCGCCTCCCGAGACCGCCTATAAAACCCCTCCCTCTCCTCGTTCCATTTTTCCCATCACCACGCCCCCCCTGCCCGTAGCCTCCTCGCCACCGTCCTCCTTTTCCTGCCTAGAACGCCACCAGAGCTCTCCTGGAACCTCCCATCGCCCAGCGCCACCTCCCCAGCGCCGACCCCTCCTCCGCCACCCCCACCCTCGCCGGCGACCTCGCCCCCTCGCTGGAGCAGCCCTCCACATCGCCGCCTCCTTCCTGCCATCTCTGCCTCACGTACAGGTAACTCCGTTTTCGTTTTCAGATTTATTTCCGTAACAGATTTAGTTCCGTTCTTGTTTAGCTTATAACTTTTGATCTAGAAGTCCAATGATGCTGATTCTTTTTGCCTTAGATCACAATTTTCTTGTAGTTTCCAAAAATATATAATTTGTCTATGTTTGGATTTATAAAAATTGAGTTAGATCAGATTTGAATTAAAGCTTGTTTTGCTTATTCGGGAGTTTCATAATAGATTTTTATTTAATTCTTTTTGCTCCTAGTTGCTTAATGAAATATTTTCTGTTTAGTTAACATAAAACCATGATTAGGTGATGTTAAGAAATTTTTGTTATATACAACTATTTTTGTTGTTATTTGAAGTAGGAAAACTTTGAGTTGTTTTTTCTTTAAGTTTTCCTTTGGGTTTTGCTTTTGTTGGTTTTGTGTGTTACTTTGTTATGTTATTGTGTTAAGTGATGTTATGCTATGTGCTTATTATAGTTATTGTTTGCCTCGGTAGAATTTCCGGTGCGAAGATTGCTACTCTGAAACCCTAGTTTTCAAGATCGTCAACAAGGCAAGTTCACTTTGACCATTGCTTTCATACCTATGTTTTTATTGCATTTAGTGGCACCTTTGCAACCACCCCTCAGTAGTGTTATTGAATCCTTGTAGTTGAGTAGTATGCATGAGGTAGGAACCCATTACCCTGTTACCAAGCCCGGGACGTTATTTATTTTAGAGCTACGCTATAGTAGACGGGGTTTGGTATGAGTGCTCAGGAGTGGTGTGAGAATGAAGGATTTCGTCAATGACGACAACTCCATGATGGCACCAGCAAGGACTGCATCTTCAAGGCCTCAAGACTTCAAGACTCGAGACAAGAATTTCAATACACACTACTGGGTGAAGGACGGTTGACGGGCACCCTGGAGAAACCAGTGGTTGGCCGGGATGCATGGAGAAGCGCCATGACATCTTGCGGAAAGCTTCACCCAGACTCAAAGAGACGGAAGAATACTTCATGCCCGGGAGCTTACCTGTGCAATCGCAAGTCATTATGGGCTCTGGCTTGGTTGACCTTAGTGGTGACTCGGCTGGGGCGGTACTAGCAGATGTAGAACTACGGTAGGATGGGATGAGTACCGACGGTGGTCGAGGAACTCTTCGGAAGACCATGTTTTGGTCATCTTGTTCTCAAACACCCTGAAGTGCGAGAACGTAAATAGAGGGATCGAATCTTGCGGGTAAAGTGTACAAACCTCTGCAGATGGTTATAACCTAATCGATTAGCCGTGTCCCCGGTTACGGACAATTTGAGCATCTGGACTTGGATCTATCTCGGAACTCTCAACACCGGATTGATAACTTAATTGTGGGCAACTTATGATGATTTTGGGCTATGAGACATCGGTTGGCGGAACCATGTCATGATAGAGAACTCTATAGTGCAGACTTCATTTATTCCTTTGATGTAGGTAAAATAAAACCAGCTTTTACGCAAACAAAATTCAGATACAGAGCCACAAAGCCATAATGCATATAGTATAGTTTTATCATCTGTTCTTTTATTGTGATCTTGCCGGTACATTCAATGTACTGACCTACACGGCTGCAACGTATCATGTTGCAGATATTTCCTCGACAGTAAGAATTACGATCAGGGTTACGGTCTACACTCAACCTGCCGATGGCGTTGATGGGACTCCACACCCGCTTGATTGTTTCCGCTGAGTATTATGAGGTATATATCATTTTACGTTATTTATACATGTGATTGCACTTTGATATATACATTGATGTACTGTGTGTGCCAAAGATATCTTGATCCGTGGATGGCACAAGAACACGAGGCTTGACCGTCTGAGGTCGGGTCGCTACAGTCTTGAACCCGAGGCTGCTGAGGCGGCTGGATCATAGAAGCAGCTTTGTTGCCTTTCCTCCGTCTCTTCCTATGCTTCTTTCCTACTGGAAGTTCGTCTATAATACGTTCAGCCTCCGGAGGCGGCAATTCACACACCGACTCATGCTCAAACCCTGAGTACTCATCATAGGCGCCAATATTGAGATACTGTTCAATGTCATCGTCATCCTCATCCTCATCTATGGCGACATCATCAGTGACTAATGGAGCCTCTTCCTCACCCTGTCGCTATCACCCAGCACGACAGCCGACGCTAATTGGGTAGGTGGGGTTTTGATGTTCATACCATGCTGAGGCTACGTGCTCGTGGGTGTGCTCCCGGCCGCCTCCAGATGAAGCAGACTCTTTGGCCACAACAGGACCCACGCATTGCAACCACCAAGCCGCCGCGGGGTCTCATTGTCATTCCCCTAATACCGGAGGAGCCAAATTCTCGTGGCCCGGTTTGACACTGACCACGGAAACCTTGAAGAGGTCAATGGGATCGACTGGTTGTGGAACAATGGTTCCTTCGGCTTCAATATCGTCGCCTTCCCCAAGTCCACCTTCTGGTCGCCAATGGTGTACAATATGGTGCACGGGGTTACGTCGGCCTGCAAAGACATGTCGTGCCCTGAGGACGTGATACGTCTCCAACGTATCTATAATTTTTTATTGTTCCATGCTATTATATTATCTGTTTTGGATGTTTAATGGGCTTTAATATTCTCTTTTATATTATTTTTGGGACTAACCTATTAACCGGAGGCCCAGTGCCAGTTTCTGTTTTTTTTCTATTTTAGAGTTTCGCAGAAAAGGAATACCAAACGGAGTCCAAACGGAATGAAACCTTCGCGATGATCTTTCTTGGACCAAAAGCAATCCAGAAGACTTGGATTCGAAGTCTGGAACTCCACGAGGCGGCCACGAGGAAGGAGGGCGCGCCCAGGGGGTAGGCGTGCTACGTCTTGAGCACTGCGTTGGTTTTCCCTTGAAGAGGAAAGGGTGATGCAGTAAAGCAGCGTAAGTATTTCCCTCAGTTTTTGAGAACCAAGGTATCAATCCAGTAGGAGGCCACGCTCAAGTCCCTCGCACCTACACAAGCAAATAAAAACCTCACAACCAACGCAATAAAGGGGTTGTCAATCCCTTCACGGTCACTTACGAAAGTGAGATCTGATAGATATGATAAGATAATATTTTTGGTATTTTTATAATAAAGATGAAAAGTAAAATAAAAGGCAATAAAAATAGCTAAGTGTTTGAAGATTAATATGATGGAAAATAGACCCGGGGGCCATAGGTTTCACTAGTGGCTTCTCTCGAGAGCATAAGTATTACGATGGGTGAACAAATTACTATTGAGTAATTGATAGAATTGAGCATAGTTATGAGAATATCTAGGTATGATCATGTATATAGGCATCACGTCCGTGACAGGTAGACCGACTCCTGCCTGCATCTACTACTATTACTCCACACATCGACCACTATCCAGCATGCATCTAGAGTATTAAGTTCTAAAGAACAGAGTAATGCTTTAAGTATGATGACATGATGTAGAGGGATAAACTCATGCAATATGATGTAAACCCCATCTTGTTATCCTCGATGGCAACAATACAATATGTGCCTTGCTGCCCCTGCTGTCACTGGGAAAGGACACCGCAAGATTGAACCCAAAGCTAAGCACTTCTCCCATTGCAAGAAAGATCAATCTAGTAGGCCAAACCAAACTGATAATTCGAAGAGACTTGCAAAGATAACCAATCATACATAAAAGAATTGGGAGGAGATTCAAATTTTGTTCATAGATAAACTTGATCATAAACCCACAATTCATCGGTCTCAACAAACACACCGCAAAAGAAGATTACATCGAATAGATCTCCATGAGAATCGTGGAGAACTTTGTATTGAGATCCAAGAGAGAGAAGAAGCCATCTAGCTAATAACTATGGACCCGAAGGTCTGAGGTAAACTACTCACACATCATCGGAGAGGCTACGGTGTTGATGTAGAAGCCCTCCATGATCAATGCCCCCTCCGGCAGGACGCCGGAAAAGTCCCCAAGATGGGATCTCACGGGTACAGAAGGTTGCAGTGATGGAATTAGGTTTTCGTGGATGCTTCTGTTGGTTTGGGGGTACGTAGGTATATATAGGAGGAAGAAGTACATCGGTGGAGCAACATGGGCCCCACGAGGGTGGAGGGCGCGCCCAGGGGGTAGGCGCGCCCCCTACCTCGTGCTCTCCTGGTTGCTTTCTTGACATAGGGTCCAAGTCCTCTGGATCACGTTTGTTCCAAAAATCACATTTCCGAAGGTTTCATTCCGTTTGGACTCTGTTTGATATTCTTTTTTCTACAAAACTCTGAAATAGGCAAAAAACAGCAATTTGGGCTGGGCCTCCGGTTAATAGGTTAGTCCCAAAAATAATATAAAAGTATATAATAAAGCCCATTAAACATGCAAAACAGAATATAATATAGCATGGAACAATAAAAAATTATAGATACGTTGGAGACGTATCAAGCATCCCCAAGCTTAATTCATGCTCGTCCTCGAGTAGGTAAATGATAAAAACAAAATTTTTGTTGTGGAATGCTACTTAGCATAATTTCAATGTAATTCTTCTTATTGTGGCACGAATGTTCAGATTTGATATGATTCAAGATAAAAGTTTGATGTTGACATAAAAACAATAATACTTCAAGCATGGTAACCAAGCAATTATGTCTTATCAAAATAACATAGCCAAAGCAAGTTATCCCTACAAAATCATATAGTGTGGCTATGCTCCATCCCACACAAAATATTCATATCATGTACTTAGCCAAGCAATTGGTTCATACTTTTTAACGCGCTTCAACCTTTTCAACTTTTACGCAATACATGAGCGCAGGCCATGGATATAGCACTATGGTGGAATAAGGTATAACGATAGGGGTTATGTGGGAAGAGAAAAAAGGAGAAAGTCTCACATCAATGAGGCTAATCAACGGGCTATGGGGATGCCCATCAATTGATGTCAATGCAAGGAGTAGGGATTGCCAGGCAACGGATGCACTTAGAGCTATAACTGTATGAAAGCTCAAACAAAAGAAACTAAGTGGGTGTGCATCCAACTTGCTTGCTCACGAAGACCTCGGGCATTTGAGGAAGCCCATCATTGGAATATACAATCCAAGTTCTATAATGAAATTTCCCACTAGTATATGAAAGTGACAAAATGAGAGACTCTCTATAATGAAGATCATGGTGCTACTTTGAAGCACAAGTGTGGTAAAGGATAGTAACATTGTCCCTTCTCTCTTTTTCTCTCATTTTTTTATTTGGCCCTTTTCTCTTTTTTTATGGCCTCTTTTTTTAGTCTGGAGTCTCATCCCGACTTGTGGGGGAATCATAGTCTCCATCATCATTTCCTTACTTGGGAAAATGCTCTAAAAATGATGATCATCACACTTTTATTTACTTACAACTCAACAATTACAACTCAATACTTAGAACAAAATATGACTCTATGTGGATGCCTCCGGCGGTGTGCTACCTCTTGAGCACTGCGTTGGTTTTCCCTTGAAGAGGAAAGGGTGATGCAGTAAAGCAGCGTAAGTATTTCCCTCAGTTTTTGAGAACCAAGGTATCAATCCAGTAGGAGGCCACGCACGAGTCCCTCGCACCTACACAAACAAATAAAATCCTCGCAACCAACGCAATAAAGGGGTAGTCAATCCTTTCACGGTCACTTACGAAAGTGAGATCTGATAGATATGATAAGATAATATTTTTGGTATTTTTATGATAAAGACTAAAAACTAAATAAAGCAAAATAAACAGCGCCAGAAATAGCTTGTTGACGGGAGATTAATATGATGGAAAATAGACCCGGGGCCATAGGTTTCACTAGTGGCTTCTCTCGAGAGCATAAGTATTACGGTGGGTAAACAAAATTACTGTTGAGCAATTGACAGAATTGAGCATAGTTATGAGAATATCTAGGTATGATCATGTATATAGGCATCACGTTCGTGACAAGTAGACCGACTCTTGCCTGCATCTACTACTATTACTCCACACATCGACCGCTATCCAGCATGCATCTAGAGTATTAAGTTCAAAAGAACAGAGTAACGCTTTAAGTAAGATGACATGATGTAGAGGGATAAACTCATGCAATATGATGTAAACCCCATCTTGTTATCCTCGATGGCAACAATACAATATGTGCCTTGCTGCCCTCATCCACCGGGAAAGGACACCGCAAGATTGAACCCAAAGCTGAGCACTTCTCCCATTGCAAGAAAGATCAATCTAGTAGGCCAAACCAAACTGATAATTCGAAGAGACTTGCAAAGATAACCAATCATACATAAAAGAATTGGGAGGAGATTCAAATATTGTTCATAGATAAACTTGATCATAAACCCACAATTCATCGGTCTCAACAAACACACCGCAAAAGAAGATTACATCGAATAGATCTCCACAAGAATCATGGAGAACTTTGTATTGAGATCCAAAGAGAGATAAGAAGCCATCTAGCTAATAACTATGGACCCGAAGGTCTGAGGTAAAATACTCACACATCATCAGAGAGGCTTTGGTGTTGATGTAGAAGCCCTCCGTGATCGATGCCCCCTCTGGCGGAGCTCCGGAAATGGCCCCAAGATGGGATCTCACGGGTACAGAAGGTTGTGGTGGTGGAATTAGGTTTTTGCTCCGTATCTGGTAGTTTGGGGTAAGTAGGTATATATAGGAGGAAGAAGTACGTCGGTGAAGCAACATGGGCCCCACGAGGGTGGAGGGCGCGCCCAGGGGGGGTAGGCGCGCCCCCCTACCTCGTGCCCTCCTGGTTGCTTTCTTGACGTAGGGTCCAAGTCCTCTGGATCACGTTCGTTCCAAAAATCACGTTCCCGAAGGTTTCATTCCGTTTGGACTCCGTTTGATATTCTTTTCTCTAAACTCAAATAGGAAAAAAACAGCAATTCTGGGCTGGGCCTCCAGTTAATAGGTTAGTCCCAAAAATAATATAAAAGTGTATAATAAAGCCCATTAATGTCCAAAACAGAATATAATATAGCATGGAACAATAAAAAATTATAGATACGTTGGAGACGTATCAAGCATCCCTAGCTTAATTCCTACTAGTCCTCGAGTAGGTAAATGATAAAACAGAATTTTGATGTGGAATGCTACTTGGCATAATTTTCAATGTAATTCTCTTAATTATGGTATGAATATTCAGATCCTAAAGATTCAAGAGAAAAGTTTAATATTGTCATAAAAGTAATAATACTTCAAGCATACTAACTAAGCAATTATGTCTTCTCAAAATAACATGGCCAAAGAAAGTTATCCCTACAAAATCGTATAGTCTGGCTATGCTCTATCTCCACCACACAAAGTATTTAAATCATGCACAACCCCGATGACAAGCCAAGCAATTGTTTCATACTTTTGATGTTCTCAAACTTTTTCAATCTTCACACAATACATGAGCGTGAGCCATGGACATAGCACTATATGTGGAATAGAATGGTGGTTGTGGAGAAGACAAAAACGGAGAAGATAGTCTCACATCAACTAGGCGTATCAACGGGCTATGGAGATGCCCATTAATAGATATCAATGTGAGTGAGTAGGGATTGCCATGCAACGGATGCACTAGAGCTATAAGTATATGAAAGCTCAACAAAAGGAACTAAGTGGGTGTGCGTCCAACTCGCTTACTCACGAAGACCTAGGGCATTTTGAGGAAGCCCATCATTGGAATATACAAGCCAAGTTCTATAATGAAAAATTTCCCACTAGCATATGAAAGTGACAACATAGGAGACTCTCTATCATGAAGATCATGGTGCTACTTTGAAGCACAAGTGTGGCAAAAGAATAGTAACATTGTCCCTTCTCTCTTTTTCTCTCATTCTCTTTTTTTATTTGGGCCTTTTCTCTCTTTTTTTGGCCTCTTTTTTTTAGTCCGGAGTCTCATCCTGACTTGTGGGGGAATCATAGTCTCCATCATCCTTTCCTCACTTGGGACAATGCTCTAAAAATGATGATCATCACACTTTTATTTACTTACAACTCAACAATTACAACTCAATACTTAGAACAACATATGACTCTATGTGAATGCCTCCGGTGGTGTACCGGGATATGCAATGAATCAAGAGTGACATGTATGAAAGAATTATGAACGGTGGCTTTGCCACAAATACGATGTCAACTACATGATTATGCGAAGCAATATGACAATGATGGAGCGTGTCATAGTAAACGGAACGGTGGTAAGTTGCATGGCAATATATGTCGGAATGGCTATGGAAATGCCATGATAGGTAGGTATGGTGGCTGTTTTGAGGAAGGTATATGGTGGGTGTATGATACCGGTGAAAAGTGCGCCGTATTAGAGAGGCTAGCAATGGTGGAAGGAAGAAAATGTGTATAATCCATGGACTCATCATTAGTCATAAAGAACTCATATACTTATTGCAAAAATCTACAAGTTATCGAAGCAAAGTATTGCGCGCATGCTCCTAGGGGGATAGATTGGTAGGAAAAGACCATCGCTCGTCCCCGACCGCCACTCATAAGGAAGACAATCAATAAATAAATTATGCTCCATGCTATATTATCTATTGTTTTGGACATTATTGGGCTTTATTATCCACTTTTATATTAATTTTGGGACTAACCTAATAACCGGAGGCCCAGCCCAGAATTGTTGTTTTTTGCCTATTTCAGAGTTTCGCAGAAAAGGAATATCAAATGGAGTCCAAACGGAATGAAACCTTCAGGAACGTGATTTTTAGGAAGATTATGATCCGGGAGACTTGGACCCTACGTCAAGAAACAAGAGAGGAGGCCACTGATGTCTACTACACAACCTTCTTCTTGTAGCACTTGAGCACAATTATCGGAATCCTTATTTTCACGAAAGACATTAAAAAGATGAAGCATATGAGGCAACCTTAATTCCATTTTTTGTAGTTTTCTTTTATAGACTAAACTAGTGATAAAACAAGAAACTAAAAGATTTGATTGCAAGATCTAAAGATATACCTTCAAGCACTCACCTCCCGACAGCACGCCTTGAAACTGCTTAGTTGACGGGGTGTGAGTGACGCCTTCTAACCTCCCGACAGCGGCGCTTGAAAAAAGCTTGATGTCTACTACACAACCTTCTTCTTGTAGGCGTTGTTGGGCCTCAAATCTGAGAGGTTTGTAGGACAGTAGCAAATTTCCTCAAGTGGATGACCTAAGGTTTATCAATCCATGGGGGCGTGGGATGAAGATGGTCTCTCTCAAACAACCTGCAACCAAATAACAAAGAGTCTCTTGTGTCCCCAACACACCCAATACAATGGTAAATTGTATAGGTGCACTAGTTAATGAAGAGATGGTGATACAAGTGCAATATGGATGGTAGACATAGGTTTTTGTAATATGAACATATAAAAACAGCAAGGTAACTAATGGTAAAAGTGAGCATAAACGGTATTGCAATGCTAGGAAACAAGGCCTAGGGTTCATACTTTCACTAGTGCAAGTTCTCCCAACAATAATAACATAATTGGATCATATAACTATCCCTCAACATGCAACAAGGAGTCACTATAAATTCACTAATAGCGGGGAACAAACAAAGCGATTATGGTAGGGTACGAAACCACCTCAAAGTTATTCTTTCCAATCAATCTGTTGGGCTATTCCTATAAGTGTCACAAACAGCCCTAGAGTTCGTACTAGAATAACACCTTAAGATACAAATCAACCAAAACCCTAATGTCACCTAGATACTCCAATGTCACCTCAAGTATCCGTGGGTATGATTATACGATATGCATCACACAATCTCAGATTCATCTATTCAACCAACACATAGAACCTCAAAGAGTGCCCCAAAGTTTACGTCCGAGAATCAAGGCGGCGTGTGCCAACCCTATGCATAGGTTCATGGGCGGAACCATAAGTTGATCACCAAAACATACATCAAGTGAATCACGTGATATCCCATTGTCACCACAGATACGCACGACAAGACATACATAAGTGTTTTCAAATCATTAAAGACTCACTCCGATAAGATTACTTCAAAGGGAAAACTCAATCCATTACAAGAGAGTAGAGGGGGAGAAGCAACATAAGATCCAACTACAATAGCAAAGCTTGCGATACATCAAGATCGTGCCAAATCAAGAACACGAGAGAGAGGGAGAGAGAGAGAGATCAAACACATAGCTACTAGTACATACCCTCAGCCCCGAGGGTGAACTACTCCCTCCTCATCATGGAGAGCGCCGGGATGATGAAGATGGCCACCGGTGAGGGTTCCCCCCTCCGGCAGGGTGCCGAAACAGGGTCCCGATTGACTTTTGGTGGCTACAGAGGCTTGCGGCGGCGGAACTCCAGATCTATTCTGTTCTCCGATCATTTTAGGGTATATGGGTATATATAGGTGGAAGAAGTACGTCAGGGGAGCCACGAGGGGCCCACTAGGGTGGAGGGCGCGCCCTGGGGGGTGGGCACCCCCCCTACCTTGTGCCCTCCTCGGAGCTTCCTTGACTTAGGGTCCAAGTCTCCTGGATCACGTTCGGTGAGAAAATCGCGTTCCCGAAGGTTTCATTTCCGTTTGGACTCCGTTTGATATTCCGTTTCTGCAAAACTCTGAAATAGGCAAAAAACAACAATTCTGGGCTGGGCCTCCGGTTATGAGTTAGTCAAAAAATAATATAAATGTGGAAAATAAAGGGGGCCAATATTGTCCAACATATCTATAATTTTGATTGCTCCATGCTATATTATCTACTGGAGATGTTGGGAAATATTGGGCTTTATTTTCCACTTATATATTATTTTTGGGACTAACTTATTAACCGGAGGCCTGCCTAGAATTGTTGTTTTTGCCTATTTCAAAGGTTTCAAGAAAAGGAATATCAGACGGAGTCGAAACGGAATGAAATCAGCTGGAAAAGTTATTTTTGGAAGGAAAGCTACCCGATGGACTTGGACCCCACATCAAGGAAGAAGGGAGGTGGCCACGAGGGTAGGGGGCGCGCCCCCCTGCCTCGTGGGCCCCCCGAAGCTCCACCGACGTACTCCTTTCACCCATATATACCCATATACCCTAAAACTACCAGAGACGAGAATAGATCGGGAGTTCCGCCGCCGCAAGCCTCTGTAGCGACCAAAAACCAATCGGGACCCTATTCCAAGACTCTCACGAGGGGGGGACCTCACCGTGGCCATCTTCATCATCCCGTGTTTCCATGACGAGGAGGGAGTAGTTCACCCTGGGCTGAGGGTATGTACTAGTAGCTATGTGTTTGTTCTCTCTCTCTCTCTCTCTGGATTTGGCACGATTATAGTTGGATCTTATGTTTCTTCTCCCCTTCTCTTGTAATGGATTGAGTTTTCCTTTGAAGTAATCTTATAGGATTGAGTCTTTAAAGATTTGAGAACACTTGATGTATGTCTTGCCGTATGATCTGTGGTGACAATGGGATATCACGTGACTCACTTGATATATGTTTTGGTGATCAACTTGCGGGTTCCGCCCATGAACCTATGCATAGGGGCTGGCACACATTTTCGTCGTGATTCTCCGGTAGAAACTTTGGGGCGCTCTTTGAGGTTCTATGTGTTGGTGAATAGATGAATCTGAGATTGTGTGGTGCATATCGTATAATCATACCCACGGATACTTGAGGTGACATTGGAGTGTCTAGATGACATTAGGTTTTTTTTATTTGTATCTTAAGGTGTTATTCTAGTACGAACTCTAGGGATGTTTGTGACACTTATAGGAATAACCCAACGGATTGATTGGAAAGAATAACATTGAGGTGGTTTCGTACCCTACCATAATCTCTTCGTTTGTTCTCCACTATTAGTGACTCTGGAGTGACTCTTTGTTGCATGTTGAGGGATAGTTATATGATACAATTATGTTATTATTGTTGAGAGAACTTGCACTAGTGAAAGTATGAACCCTAGGCCTTGTTTCCTAGCATTGCAATACCGTTTATGCTCACTTTTATCATTAGTTACCTTGCTGTTTTTTTATATTCAGATTACAAAAACCTATATCTACCATCCATATTGCACTTGTATCACCATCTCTAGGCCGAACTAGTGCACCTATACAATTTACCATTGTATTAGGTGTGTTGGGGACACAAGAGACTCTTTGTTATTTGGTTGCAGGGTTGCTTGAGAGAGACCATCTTCATCCTACGCTTCACATGGATTGATAAACCTTAGGTCATCCACTTGAGGGAAATTTGCTACTGTCCTACAAACCTCTGCACTTGGAGGCCCAACAACGTCTACAAGAAGAAGGTTGTGTAGTAAACATCAAGCAGTTTCTGGCACCGTTGCCGGGGAGGTGAGTGCTTGAAGGTATATCTTTAGATCTTGCAATCGAATCTTTTAGTTTCTTGTTTTAGCACTAATTTATTTTATAAAATAAAACTACCCAAAAAAGTGGAATTGAGTTTGTCTCATACGCTTCATCTTTTTAATAACTTTTATGAGTATGATGGAAACAAAAATTGTGCCAAAGTGTTAGAAGAAGAATGCATTAAAATATTTGGCACTAAATATTTGAATGATGAGCATGATTTCAATGTTGTTAGTATAAATTCCTTGAATATCCATGATGCTAATGATATGCAAAGCCACAAGCTTGGGGAAGCTATGTTTGATGAAGATGATATTTTTTGTCCCCCAAGCTTTGATGAGAAAATTTACTATATGATGAAGGCATGCCTCCTATCTATGATGATTACTGTGATGACACGTATGCTTTAAAGAATAATGATAACCATGAAACTTGTCATCTTGATCTTAAATTTCAATCACATGATAGTTATTTTATTGAGTTTGGTCCCACTACTATTGATGAGAATAAATTTGCTTATGTGGAGAGTAGTAAATTTTCTGTGCTTGTAGATCATAAAAAGAATACTTTATGTGCTGGTTATATGGTTGAATTCATTTATGACGCTACTGAAAATTATTATGAGGGAGGAGTATATGCTTGTAGGAATTGCAATAATATCAAGTTTCCTCTCTATGTGCTTAAAGTTTTGAAGTTATGCTTGTTTTACCTTCCTATGCTAGTTGATTATTGTTCCCATAAGTTGTTTGCTCACAAAATCCCTATGCATAGGAAGTGGGTTAGACTTAAATGTGCTATTCATATTATTCATGATGCTCTCTTTATGTTTCAATTCTTATCTTTTATGTGAGCATCATTGAAACCATCATGCCTAGCTAGGGGCATTAAACGTTAGCGCTTGTTGGGAGGCAACCCAATTTTATTTTAGTTTCTTGCTTTTCGGTTCTGTTTAGGAATAAATAATAAATATAGCCTATGGTTAGATGTGGTTTTGTGTTTTAATTAGTGTTTGTGCCAAGTAGAACCTTTGGGAAGACTTGGGTGAAGTCTTTATGATCATGCTGTAAAAAACAGAAACTTTAGCGCTCACGAGATTAGCTAAAACTTTTTACTGGAGAGTTCTATTTAGTTGATTATTTTTGCATATGATTACTAGACAAATTCATCAGGTCCACCAATTTATTTTATAATTTTTGGAGTTCCAGAAGTATACGTTTGTTACAGATTACTACAGACTGTTCTGTTTTTGACAGATTCTGTTTTTCGTGTGTTGTTTGCTTATTTTGATGAATCTATGGCTAGTAAAATAGTTTATAAACCATAGAGAAGTTGGAATACATTAGGTTTAACACCAATATAAATAAAGAATGAGTTCATTACAGTAACTTAAAGTGGTGTTTTGCTTTCTTTTGCTAACTGAGCTCACGAGTTTTCTGTTAAGTTTTGTGTTGTGAAGTTTTTAAGTTTTGGGTAAAGATTCGATGGACTATGGAATAAGGAGTGGCAAGAGCCTAAGCTTGGGGATACCCAAGTAAACCCAAGGTAATATTCAAGGATAACCAAGAGCCTAAGCTTGGGTATGCCCCGGAAGGCATCCCCTCTTTCGTCTGTGTTCATCGGTAACTTTACTTGGAGCTATATTTTTATTCACCACATGATATGTGTTTTGCTTGGATCATCAATTTATTTTTATAGTATTTGCTTGATGTTATTTATATTAATGTTTTTCATCTTTACTTTCAATAAAAATGTCAAGGATAGCCTTTACTATGCTTATTTTGCAAGTATACATGTTGCTGTTTGAAAACAGAAAGTTTACCGCTGTTGCAAAAATTCCCTAGAAAAGTCAGAATGTGATAAAATGTTGAAACCTTTTTCATAATAATCTCTGATAAATTTACTACAGTTAGAATTGTATTTCATAATTTTTGGAGTTAGGGAAGTATGATGAATCTTGCATTCTTTGCAGACTGTACTGTTTTGGCAGATTGCTGTTATGTTTGCATTGTTTGCATATGTTTGCTTGTTTAATGTATTTATTTGAGGATTGGACTATTAAATATGCAGAGGCATTTAGTATGCAATGTTGAATAATAATTTTAGTGATTTGCTACAATGTAGTATGATAAGGTTTTTGCATTTGTTTATACTAACTTATCTCACGAGTTCTTGTTGAGTTTGGTGTGGATGAAGCTTTTGAGATTCAGGAAACCGTGATATGAGAGGAATTAAGGAGACACAAAAGCTCAAGCTTGGGGATGCCCAAGGCACCCCAAGATAATATTTCAAGAAGTCTCAAGCATCTAAGCTTGGGGATGCCCCGGTAGGCATCCCACCTTTCTTCTTCAACAATTATCGGTTAGTATCGGTTGAACCTAAATTTTTGCTTCTTCACATGATGTGTGCTATCCTTGAAATGTCATTTTATTTTCTTTAGCTTTGCTTGCTGTTTGAATAAAATACCAAGATCTGAAATTCTTAAATGAGAGAGTCTTCACATGGTTGCATAATTATTCGACTACTCATTGATCTTCACTTATATCTTTTGGACTACTTTGTTGTTTGCTCTAGTGCTTCACTTATATCTTTTAGAGCAAGGTGGTGGATTTGTTTTATAGAAACTATTGATCTCTCATGCTTCATTTAGATTATTTTGAGAGTCTTAAATATCATGGTAATTTGCTTAATAATAATAATATGCTTGGTATTCAAGATTTGTAAAACTTTCTTTTGAGTGCGTTGATTACTAAGAAAAGTTTGATGCTTGATAAGTGTTTTGAGATATGAAGATGGTGATATTAGAGTCATGCTAGTTGAGTAGTTGTGAATTCGAGAAATACTTGTGTTAAAGTTTGTGATTCCCTTAGCATGCACGTATGGTGAACCGTTATGTGATGAAGTCGGAGCATGATTTATTTATTGATTGTCTTCCTTATGAGTGGCGGTCGGGGACGAGCGATGGTCTTTTCCTACCAATCTGTCCCCCTAGGAGCATGCGCGCAATACTTTGCTTTGATAACTTGTAGATTTTTGCAATAAGTATATGAGTTCTTCATGACTAATGTTGAGTCCATGAATTATACGCACTTTTCTTCCTTCCACCATTGCTAGCCTCTCTAATACCACACACTTTTCACCGGTATCATACACCCACCATATACCTTCCTCAAAACAGCCACCATACCTACCTATCATGGCATTTCCATAGCCATTCCGAGATATATTGCCATGCAACTTTCCACCGTTTCGTTTATTATGACACGCTCCATCATTGTCATATTGCTTTGCATGATCATGTAGTTGACATCGTATTTGTGGCAAAGCCATCGTTCATAATTCTTTCATACATGTCACTCATGAGTCATTGCATATCCCGGTACACCGCCGGAGGCATTCATATAGAGCATTGTCCCAGTGAGGAAAGGATGATGGAGACTATGATTCCCCCACAAGTCGGGATGAGACTCCGGACGAAAAATAAAAAAAAAGAGAAAAAAGAGGCCAAAACAAAAGAGAAGGCCCAAACAAAAAAAAAAATGAGAGAAAAAGAGAGAAGGGACAATGCTACTATCCTTTTACCACACTTGTGCTTCAAAGTAGCACCATGATCTTCATAATAGAGAGTCTCTTGTTTTGTCACTTTCATATACTAGTGGGAATTTTTCATTATAGAACTTGGCTTGTATATTCCAATGATGGGCTTCCTTAAAATGCCCTAGGTCTTCGTGAGCAAGCGAGTTGGATGCACACCCACTTAGTTTCATTTGTTGAGCTTTCATATACTTATAGCTCTAGTGCATCCGTTGCATGGCAATCCCTACTCACTCACATTGATATCTATTGATGGGCATCTCCATAGGCCGTTGATACGCCTAGTTGATGTGAGACTATCTTCTCCTTTTTGTCTTCTCCATAACTACCATTCTATTCCACCTATAGTGCTATGTCCATGGCTCACGCTCATGTATTGCGTGAAGATTGAAAAAGTTTGAGAATGTCAAAAGTATGAAACAATTGCTTGGCTTGTCATCGGGGTTGTGCATGATTTAAATACTTTGTGTGGTGAAGATAGAGCATAGCCAGACTATATGATTTTGCAGGGATAACTTTCTTTGGCCATGTTATTTTGAGAAGACATAATTGCTTAGTTAGTATGCTTGAAGTATTATTACTTTTATGTCAATATGAACTTTTATCTTGAATCTTTTGGATCTGAACATTCATACCACAATTAAGAAGAATTATATTGAAATTATGTCGACTAGCATTCCACATCAAAAAATATCTTTTTTATCATTTACCTACTCGAGGACGAGCAAGAATTAAGCTTGGGATGCTTGATACGTCTCCAACGTATCTATAATTTTTGATTGCTCCATGCTATATTATCTACTGTTTTGGGCAATATTGGGCTTTATTTTCCACTTTTATATTATTTTTTGGGACTAACCTATTAACCGGAGGCCCAGCCCAGAATTGATGTTTTTTGCCTATTTCAGTGTTTCGAAGAAAAGGAATATCAGACGGAGTCGAAACGGAATGAAATCAACTGGAGAAGTTATTTTTGGAAGGAAAGCTACCCGATGGACATGGACCCCATGTCAAGGAAGCAGGGAGGTGGCCACGAGGGTGGGGGGGCGCCCACCCCCTAGGGCGCGCCCCCCTGCATCGTGGGCCCCCCGAAGCTCCACCGACGTACTCCTTTCACCCATATATACCCATATACCCTAAAACTTCCAGAGACGAGAATAGATCGGGAGTTCCGCCGCCGCAAGCCTCTGTAGCCACCAAAAACCAATCTGGACCTGTTAAAGACCTGCGGAGGGGGGGAACCCTCACCGGTGGCCATCTTCATCATCCCGGCGCTCTCCATGACGAGGAGGGACTAGTTCACCCTCGGGGCTGAGGGTATGTACCAGTAGCTATGTGTTTGATCTCTCTCTCTCTCTCTCTCTCTCTCTCTCTCTCTCTCGTGTTCTTGATTTGGCACGATCTTGATGTATCGCGAGCTTTACTATTATAGTTGGATCTTATGTTTCTTCTCCCCCTCTTCTCTCTTGTAATGGATTGAGTTTTCCCTTTGAAGTAATCTTATCGGATTGAGTCTTTAAATATTTGAGAACACTTGATGTATGTCTTGTCGTGCGTATCTGTGGTGACAATGGGATATCACGTGACTCATTTGATGTATGTTTTGGTGATCAACTTGCGGTTTCCGCCCATGAACCTATGCATAGGGGTTGGCACACGTTTTCGTCGTGATTCTCCGGTAGAAACTTTGGGGCACCCTTTGAGGTTCTATGTGTTGGTTGAATAGATGAATCAGAGATTGTGTGATGCATATCGTATAATCATACCCACGGATACTTGAGGTGACATTGGAGTATCTAGATGACATTAGGGTTTTGGTTGATTTGTATCTTAAGGTGTTATTCTAGTACGAACTCTAAGGCTGTTTGTGACACTTATAGGAATAGCCCAACAGATTGATTCGAAAGTATAACTTTGAGGTGGTTTCGTACCCTACCATAATCTCTTCGTTTGTTCTCCACTATTAGTGACTTTGGAGTGACTCTTTGTTGCATGTTGAGGGATAGTTATATGATCCAATTATGTTATTATTGTTGAGAGAACTTGCACTAGTGAAAGTATGAACCCTAGGCCTTGTTTCCTAGCATTGCAATACCGTTTATGCTCACTTTTATCATTAGTTACCTTGCTGTTTTTATATTTTCATACTACAAAAATCTATATCTACCATCCATATTGCACTTGTATCACCATCTCTTCGCCGAACTAGTGCATCTATACAATTTACCATTGTATTGGGTGTGTTGGGGACACAAGAGACTCTTTGTTATTTGGTTGCGGGGTTGCTTGAGAGAGACCATCTTCATCCTCGCCTCCACAGATTGATAAACCTTAGGTCATCCACTTGAGGGAAATTTGCTCTGTCCTACAAACCTCTGCACTTGGAGGCCCAACAACGTCTACAAGAAGAAGGTTGTGTAGTAGACATCAGCGCCCACCCCTCAGGGCGCGCCCTCCACCCTCGTGGGCCCCCTGTTGCTCCACCGACGTACTCCTTCCTCCTATATATACCTACGTACCCCCAAACGATCAGATACGGAGCCAAAAACCTAATTCCACCGCCGCAACCTTCTGTACCCACGAGATCTCATCTTGGGGCCTGTTCCGGAGCTCCGCCGGAGGGGTCATCCATCACGGAGGGCTTCTACATCAACACCATAGCCTCTCTGATGAAGTGTGAGTAGTTTACACTACAAAAAAAGACACATCCGTGACATTTTGGGCCGAACGAAATTTTTTTCTGTCATACATATGACACTTATATGACGATAATTGTGACAAAACCCGGTATCATAGATGTGGTGGGCTCCTACTTCTATGAAAGAAAATGGGCTTTTCATCCTGGGCGGGCCGGAGACGCAGCGGCATGACATTCTTTGGGCCGTCCATGACGGAAAAAACCATCGTAGAAGCGAGGGGGAGGAAAATTTCGGGGAGTTGCTGGTTATGGTGGGAGAGCGATGCGCGTTTTTCTCGTACAGGTACGCGCGTGTGTGCGAGGTGTTGGCTGTAACTGAAGCCGAGCGTGGCGTTGGGCTCTAACTGAACCCGAGCGATTGCACTGCAGGCTACTCGTTACTGAACCCGAGCGATCGATCGATGGCTGTTAACTGAACCCGATGGAGCGATTCGCCGCTCTGCTGCTAATCAAGCCGATCGATGCTACCTATAGGATGAACAATGGCGTTGCGGGGGGTTGGATGAATAATGGCGGTGGCGTTGCCTCTGGATGAACAGGAACCCGTGGTGTGGAGGGCTGGATGAACAGTAGACGGTGGAGGGGTGGCCGTGGAGGGGTGGTTGAACAGGACCCCGTGGTGTGGAGGGCTGGATGAATAGTAGACGATGGAGGGGTGCCCGTGGAGGGGTGGTTGAACAGTAGCCGGTGGAGTAGCGCGCGGTGGAGGCTAGATGAACAGGAGCCCGTGGAGGCTGGAGGAGTTCGACGGTAGCCCGTGGAGGCTGGAGGAGGTCGACTGTGGAGATGAACAGTATCTCGTGGAGTCCCGTTTTGCGGTACGCCACACCCCTCCCCCCCCCATTTCGACCGTAGCGCTCCAACACAAGTCCGTTTTGTCCGTTTTACGGTACGCCACACCCCTCCCGATGAACAGGACCCCCGTTTCGACCGTAGCACTCCAACACAAGTCTGTTTCGTCCGTTTTGCGGTACGCCGCACCCCTCCCGATCAACAGGACCCCCATTTCGACCGTAGGAGGTCCGTTTCCTCCGTTTTGCGGTACACCAGGCCCCTCCCGATCAACAGGACCCTGTTTCGAACGTGGCCGGTCGAACACAAGGCCGTTTCCTCCGTTGTGCGGTACGCCAGGCCTCGTTTCCATCGCATGTTCCGTCCAAGCCCTCCCGATGAACACGACAACGCATTCGGTTCCGACCCAGCCGGTTGGCTCCCCATGAACACGACGACGACGATGTTTCTCCGTTCCGACCCAGCCATGTACATATGCGCGATAGGCGTTAGAGACCCTGCCCGTATGTACGTACGTGGCCGTATTTTCTTTCTTGCACCCTCGCCGCTGTACGTACGTGTACATGCTACGTGTGTGCCTCTACATCTACGACACGTGCGCGCCTCTACATCGACCAGTATGTACGTACACGTTCGCGACCAGAATGACAACACTACGTACGCTTCGACCAGGTGGGTCCCGACTGTCAGGCAGTTCCTTGCGTGCGAAAATGTAGCTGGTGGGTCCCAATAGTCAGAGGGGCAAATCGTTTTTTTTCGGACGCACTTCCTTTGCGTGCGTAGATGTAGCTGGTGGGTCCCAGCAGTCAGGGGGGCGAATCGTTTTTTTTGCCCGGACGCACTTCCTTGCGTGCGAAGATGTAGCTGGTGGGTCCCAGCAATCGGGGCGAATCGTTTTTTTGCCCGACGCACTTCCTTGCGTGCGAAGATGTAGCTGGTGGGTCCCAGCAATCGGGGAAACTTTTTCGCGAATACGGTGGCCCGTCCGGTGGGTCCCACCGTCGGTGGAGGAATCATTATTTTCCGCGTAATAAGGAGGCACTTCCTTGCTGCGGCCGTGGACCCAAATGTCGGCCTCTCCACGTCATAGTCCACGTCCGATGGAAGTCGTTCCTTGACCATGTTGACCACGCTGGCCGAGAGCACCACGGCGGTGGACGACGGCGAGGCCTAGGAAGGGACGACTCCAAACCGGGAAGACGCAGCAGTGGATGCCCACGCGAAGAGGAGTACGAGGTTCACTGGTTCGGCTGCGGTGTGAGGCTCTTTGTCGCCGTAGATTAACAGGGGTGTGGGTGAGTAGAGGGATGGCACAGGCAGCGGTGGGAGCAGAGAGGCGGTGAGGCCTCCATGGCATCACAGCCGCCACGGAGGCAGGAGCACGCGCACGACCGGGCGCTGGTTTGGGCGGCCGGAGCAAGAAGACCAGAGGTTGAAGAAGCACTACAACCGTTGGATGAACATCGTCGATAATGTGAGCTAGAATCGCTCATATTGACTAAGTTGACAAAGCCCTTCGTCCCGTCAACTTGGTAGGCCCACAAGTCAGCCTCCCAAGATGCTTTGGGTTCCACCGGCGGGAAGTATTCATTTTTGTGCGTAATAAGGAGGCACTTCATTGCGTGCGAAGATAGCTGGTGGGTCCGACAAGTCAGCGGGGGCACATTTTTTCGAAATACGAGGCCCTTCCGGTGGGTCCCAGATGTCAGGTGGAGGAATCATTATTTTACGCGTAATAAGGAGGCATTTCCTTGTGTGCGGCCGTGGACCCAGCTGTCAGCCTCTCCACGCACAGCCTACTTCCGATGGTGTCGTTCGTTGACCACGTTGACCACACCGCGCCGAGCGCATCCAAGGTGGTGGACGAAGGCGAGGCCCCGGACAGCAACGAGTCGGAGATGGGAAGACACGGGAGTAGAGTCGCAGACGGAGAGGTGTATGAGGGTTAACTGGTTCTAGTGTGGTGTGGTTCGGCAGTCGGTGGAGAAGAACAGGAGGTGTGGAGGGTTGGAGGGATGGCCTGGCCAACGGTGGAGTAGCGCTTCATAGCGAAGCGTGCTAAGCAGAGCTGCTAGCAGCAGGAGGTGGGGGGTGGTCCCAGCGGCGCTGGAGGAAGAAGACGAGAGATTGAAGATGGATGCCGGCCGTTGGATGTAAATCCAACGGCTAACATGTCAGAATCATTTGTTGACTAAATTTACAACGACTTGCGTTGGCTTCGACCTATTGGCCCACATTTCAGCCTCCAAAAATGTGGCACGTATTCAACCCATTTTTTCAGAATTTACAGTCTTTTTTTGTGCAGTAGAATTTACAGCCAATTTGATCTTTTTTTTTGAATTACAACCATTAGCTGGGCTAGGTGAACAATTAATGTAGCTTTCATGCGGCCCATTTATTTTATTTCCTAAAAAATACAGGCCATTTGCACTTTATCTAGATACACGATTTTGCTGGGCTGATTCTAATTATAATGTTGGGTTGGGCCAGCAATGTTATCAAAAAATAAAAAAGGGCCGAGCATTTTGTTATAAATATATTTAAATAATAAGTGATATTATTACATTCGTCCTTAAATCTTACCAAGTTTTTGTACACAATCTCTAGGATTTTCGTGCCAAAACAATCCAGGATTTTATTTGTTAAGAAATTATTTTTATAAGTTAATAAGATGTGGGATATTGTTTTCTTACATATGTAAGTATCTGTTAAATATATGATGACAATAAAAATAATATATAATAACATATAAAATAATTTAAATGTATGTAATATAGTTAAAAGGGAAACATAAGTTGTACCTGGCGTTCCTATTCTTATATAGGAAAATAGAACAGACCGCTGCGTTTTCTTCAAAAAAATACATAAATTGGGCTGCCAAAAATAAAACCTCGGATGGGAGGTCCATAGGCCGGTCGATACATGACGGCCCTAAGAAAATACAAACAGGCCCTCCCATCCGAGGTCGTGGGCTGCGCATGTTAAAAATGAAAGCCTAGACAGGGCAGCCCAAAACCACGTCCAACACTTGCCAAAACTCCGTCCCTTGTTTTCTCTGTGTTTCGCACACTCAACATTGTGTGGGCATTTTGACTGTGCATCATATGAAGATGTGCTATGCATGAATGTTGATCAGCATGATGTTAACTGGCTGGTAGTTCCATTTTCGACCACGAATGAAACTTCCAACATGATGTTAACCCTGCTTGAAAAGGCCATGTTAATATAAATGCTCTGCCTCTGAAAGTTGCAGTTTCTTATCTGAAACTGAAACTTGCAGTTTCTTCTCGTCTGCATTTTTATACTCCTATGAAACTACATTTTTTTAGTGCTAAAAATAGATCTCTAGAATTCATAAAATTCTTCATATGCTCAATACTACAAATCTGAAATTCAAAAGACATTCATATCTGAAAGTACTCTCAAAATACACAACACAAAACACAATTCACAACCTGCAAATACTGACAACCCTAAGCTCCTCCTGACAATTTCACAACCTGCCCGACTATTGGGCTGGGGGGTAGTCCCCTCCTATTCCTCGGCGGTAGACAGCCGCCCCGTGAGACGATGTGAACGGCGAGGGAGACGATGGCGGGGAAGCGTCGTCGGGCCAACTGCTTTTCTCCTCTTGCAGTTGGGTTCGGTCGACGAAGACTCCATCGGCTCGCTCTGGCAGGACACCCTCACAAACGGCACCTCAGATGCTCGATCCTTCAATCTCGGTGGATGCTCCATCCGGGATCGATACTCCCACCACCGCTCCCTCACGATCGGATTCGGTGAATCTGTTTGCTCCATGGCCCAGAGGAGCAGCTCTATGTACTCCGGCGCGACTCCCTCCGGGAGTATCGCCGCCTTTTCGCTCTGTTGCAGATATTTGGCCATGGATGTCGTCGTCGCCGCTAGTTGGTCCTTGTTGTCAAACCAAGACTGTATCTCCAACATCCTAGCTAGCTTCACAGGGTCGCCGTCCGTGATCCTCATGTATCGGTTGTACTCCTCCATCGATCTACTTATCCACAGCACCTTCACTCGCCGGCGGTGGTTTTTGAATGGAAGAGGAGAGGAGCGACGCTAGTTTTGGATTAGAATGGGAGAGGAGCGACGCTGGTTTTGGACTGGAACAGGAGAGGAGGGGAGGTGGTTTTGAAATGGAAGAGGAGAGGAGCGGCGCTGGATTTAGATTGGAACAGGAGAGGAGCGGCGGTGGATTTAGATTGGAACAGGAGAAGAGCGGAAGAGCGGCGCTGGTCTTGGAAGTATTTTTTTGTTGTTTTGTGTATTTTGGGTCAAAGTTTGACCACGTACTGTATGTGACAAGCAAAATGTGAATGCATGTCACCAAAAATTGTATCGTTTGGTTCAGATTCTGAATGTACTTTCAAATTATATTATTTTTGCAACGATAACATATATTTTATGTGCGAAAATCATGGTCAATTATGCCCGAATAAAAGGAGACTAGTTAATGTGGGTCGCTTTCTTAATTGAAGGGTAAATTGATTTTGATTTTGATCCATCACCAGCACCGCCCCTCTCGCCTAATCCTAAATCGCTGCAGACGCTGCTCTCCCTCTTCTCCATTGCAAAACCACCTCCTCTCCTCTCCATCATCTCCATTCCAAAACCACCGCCTCGCCTCTCCCTCTTGATCTTCTCCATTGCAAAACCACCTCCTCTCCTCTCCATCATCTCCATTCCAAAACCACCGCCTCACCTCTCCCTCTTCCGATCTTCTCCATTGCAAAACCACCTCCTCTCCTCTCCATCATCTCCATTCCAAAACCACCTCCTCTCCTCTCCATCATCTCCATTCCAAAACCACCGCCTCGCCTCTCCCTCTTCTCGATCTTCTCTCCATTGCAAAACCACCTCCTCTCCTCTCCATCATCTCCATTCCAAAACCACCTCCTCTCCTCTCCTCTTCTCTATTGCAAGACCACCGCTCTCCTCCCATCTTCCAAAGCTAGCACCGGACCACTCGAACGACATCTATGGAGAGGATGCAGCAATGAATCAGCAGATCGCCGGCGGCCACTGTGCAAAGTTAGCCAGGTTGAAGGAGATCCTTAGTTGGTTTGACAATGAGTGGGAGATTTCGAGGTCGGTGCGGGCCATGTGGCAATGTATGCGAAAGAGCGAGACAGCGGCGATGAGGGCGACAATGTACATGTACTCCTGGGCGGCAGTCACGCCGCAGTCCTCCGAGTTCATCGAGTATCTCCTATGGGCGATGGAGCAGACAGATTCGCCCGAGGCGACAGTAAGGCGGAGGTGGTGGGTGTTCAGGTCAAAGGTCGAGCACCCAGAGGATAACGAATCGATTGAGTATGGTGTGCCGTTCGTGAGGGTGCAGAGCCAGCCGGAGCCACAGGAGTATTCGTTCTCCCACCGCAAGAGGAGGCCGGATGGCGCGACGTCGCTTCCCCGACGTTCTCCACGGTTCCCTCGACGCTCGCCTCGTTTCAACGGCGGCGGTAGGGTTTAAGGTAAGCTTTGCACTAACCTAATCTTCCACCTACTCATGCTTACAATCAGTGTGACAGCTAATGAAAATCATGCTTACAATCAGTCTCCGAGTACTACGCCAATCACCCTAAAATAGCTCGACCTTTGGGTCAAAGTTGTGACACAAGTACAAATAAAGAAAAATAGATTGGTGCTTCTTTCGTAAAAGAGTACTCCTAGAAAACTGCCAATATAAGCTACTAGTATTTGGTTAGAGGATTTGCTGCCGAGAAAGATCCGTCCACGAGAGCGCCACACATCCCACGGGTTGTGGTGGATGCCAATGTGCATGCAGCATGGTTGGTGTCGGTAATTTTACTTGGCACACCTCGACTCTGCATATATGCGGTTCCTCGTACATTTGTGCAGTTCCACCAAAATGCAGCTGAATAACCCTGTTTGCACAGATAATGAAAAGCGTGATTACATTATAGTGGCACTAGTTGATGAAACACACAAAATAAATAGAAGAAAATATTGCGATAGTATCACAGTATGCCATGTCATGCGGGCGAGATGGGCCTCGCGACGCCTCATACAAGACGCCTCATATCGGACATTGTCCCAAGTCTCCCAGATACACCTTCGCCAAAGATGAACATCGCAGTACAACAGTAGTACAAGAGGTGCCTTGAGACATTCAAATCTCTATTTTGTACATATCAACTAAAATTAAGCACCCCAGTTTACAGAAACGCTTAAACATTAACAATGGGACTAGTTGATGAAACATACTTTAACAAAGAGAAGCACTTTCTTTATCTACATTGGAAATGAAATGATAGAGATGACACTCGCTCTATTTTAACTGTATTATTACTTCATTTATCAGTGACACTAGGGTCGAGCAGGTGGCAAATGAGGTGTACGTGCGTCGCAAGGATGGAGGCCGGGGGTGCTTAGACTGTAATGCTGAAGCTGGTTCTTTCAGTCACCAACATGGATGATTCAATTCATGGGACCTTCTGGTGCAGTTCACCTAAAATGAAGCAATGTCCCGTGAGCTAGCAGCTTCTTCTTCAACTTTTTTTTAAGAAAAGGGCTCCAGCCCCGGTTCCATTTCCATCAGAAAAAGAAACCCACAGAGCTTCTTCTTCATTAGTTGCAATAAAATTGAGCAACATCAAGGTTGGTTGTGAAGCTCCTGGAATGCTCAACTATAATTTGGATATCATTTGTGCAGTTCAACTAAGATCGAGCGTGAAATGTATATCTCTGTTTGCACAAAAAGGTGGAAAGGAGGGTGACTAACAAGTAACAAGTGATGAAACATGCATCAAATGAAAAGAAGCATGTTCCTTATCTGAATGGCAATCCTACAAGGACAGTAGCAATTTCTAAAGCAGTGGCATTGCTAGATATTAGTGTGGGCATCAGGATTAACTATGACAACCATTAAATACGACATTACTTTGGGCACGGAGAGTAGGCGGACCAGATGCTTGCATTTCTAACAAAAGAACCAACTTATCTTAATGGGAAATTTTAGCGGGACATGTAAACAAGTGCCATTGATTCATATTATCGAGGCATTACATTGAAAACAACATTGGTTTAACGTGTCCTTACTTTTAATAGTGTGACTGCTACATTTTACCAAAGGGCATTACATAAGAGTGGCTCGGGGCAACAAAGATCGTAACAGGATATCCGGTTGGTCCCATTTTTGTTCGGTATAGCCACCTTATACCGTGTGAGGCTAGCAAATCTAGTGTGGACTTACTCGCTGACTTGTCCCCAGTCCCCACTTTCTTTCCTTTTTCAACCAATAGATCGGGTTTATATTGAGTTTGTACTGTGTTTCCTTTATTTCCCTATTAGACCTAGAGACCAGTTGATAGCCAGTCTACGCTACTTTTCGCCCCATTATTTCCTCTTTCACCAAGTCCTAGATTCAGTAACAAATCCTCCCCACCCCACCCCTTTCTTCCTTGTTTGAACCAAGTACTACTAGATTCGAGTGCATGAACTAGTTTTGCCTCTTAAACGTAAAAAATTAGGTGGTTTTCTAACAGCCGATCGATCCTCTCTCACGAGGGGCCCGAGAAATAGTAAAAGTTACAAATGCAGCGACGTCGAGCTCGGGAAGTAGAGCAAGGCCGGTTTCGAAGGAAGTTATACCTGATGGTCGTCGGGATGTCGCTAGGTGGGCGGCGGGAGGCCGGATCTGCCCACACTACGGCAGCGAGGAAGAAGAGGTCGGAGGCCCTCCCACGCCAGCGGTGCTTGGGAGAGAACGGCAAGGCAGGATGATCGGGACGCGCCCAGCAGTGGGTAAGAGCCGTCGCCGAGGACGACCGCGTGAACGTTGCACCTTCTCACCTTCCCCGACGGAGAGGATCCAGCTGGATCTGTGACCAGCTTTGAGCAGAGAGAGAGAGAGAGAGAGTGTGTGGCCACCGCTGTCGTGTTTAGATCTAGAGAGGCCGAGACGGTGTGAAGAGAGCAACACTAGCAAGCAAGCGCGGAGGCTCCTGCCTATATAGTGGAGTAGTACTTAGTTTTCTTTTGTCTCACGGAGCCGGCTTGACCTCGCCAATGACTGCCGAGAAGTCTTCATGCACGTGGCCGGAGGCGCAGTTGTCATCATTTTGATCTCAAGCGCGGATTATAACATATAACACGAAAAATGCCACATGACAAGAAATCATAACCTCACCGCCCAAAGGAGACAACATGAATCCCGACGGACAAACTAGACGAGGAACAAAGCTCAAATTAAAGATAAACTCGAGAAAAGGGGTTCATCGATAGATGTCCTAATTAATATAGCCGCTTGACCTAGACGGCAGCCGAGTAGTCACTGTTCATGCATGTGCCCCAATGACTTGCCCAACTCGCTTGTCGCTGTTTAACCTCGCAGTGATCCGAGCACATGACACATAATTTTGCGAGATGACAAGAAACCTTCTTTTAGATTTCTCACCACAACTACAACACTGTACAACACAGCCTGCACGATATGTAGATGATAGCCAATCCAGGCGTGTCTGCTGGAGTCTGGTCATATGCATGGACGAACTGATCTTCCGTGTCTTGCAGGGATCGTCTAGGCACCAACGTAGTACAACACTTCTCTAGTACTATCGCTTGTCTCCCTCTTCTATTAAGTCACCCGACTTGCGGGGCCGGGGAGTGTGCCTATGGTCGGTTCTCAATTGCCGTCCCACATGTGTGTGCGAACGCAATATGACGCGCGTTCCATTCGGAGAGCAGCGTGCCAGACCGACCGACCGTCTAGGGTGCGACGCGAACGCGATTGTGCGTGCTGTATACTCCATACATGTGTACCGCCGTTTTCTAGATGCTTTGCTCCATGGAGCGGGCGCAATCCATGGATACAAAATTAGTATACTGTATACTATTTAAAAGTCGAGGGCGGGGCTTTTCCTGCCCGGTAGGCGGCGGGACAGTTCCGCCTAGTCGGTTCGACAGAGACGCGAGAAGACGAGGGAGTAGGCTGCTGCAAACGAGGGCTGTGTGATTTGACAATGAAGTTATCATGGACAGGTGGGGCCCCGTGATTTGACTTGCCATTATCATTTTAATCATGCGGCGCTTCGACCGGCGTGAGTCTCCCGATTCTGACCACCTCCATACAGTGCCTCTCCCAATGCTCCACCATGTAGTAGTAGAGGCTGGCTCTTGCATGAGAGCCCACTTCTCCACTTTTTCCTTGCCTCTTTCCTCCACATATGCAAAATGCCATGTAAAGCGGCAAAGCGCACTATTGTACTTACTTGTTCCTACAGGTGCTTAAGCTTGCCACATAGGCATAAAGTCCGATGTGGCAAGTTAATCAAGAAGAGAGAGACTAGTTTGGTGACCCAAGGAAGAAACGGTGCTAAGCGCGTACCTAGGTGAAAAGACAATTTTGAGTCTATAGCTAATTAAATGAAGCAAACTTAGCAACACCATTTCATTGGAAGAGGTCACTCCTTGGCAAATGCAATAATACTAGTACTCCTCAAACCCATTATATAAGAACGCTTTTGACACTACACTAGCTAGTGTCAAAAACGTTCTTATATCATGGGACGAAGGGAGTACGAAGAAAGAGATAGAGAGGAGTAAAAATATACACTTATAGCCAACCTTATAGCCAACCTTGTTGTAGTATGAGTGACTAAGTGATGATTATGTATGACATGCCAACATCAGATAGCCTAACGCACCATGTTAAATCTCCAAGGGCGTGACCACGCGAGCGACGCGACGGTCGTGGTAGGCGCGACCATGATACGGGCTGCTGGCAGCCCTTGGATCTGAGATCAAACTGTCGCATGCTAAGTTGCTGAAAATTTTAAGAATAACCCTCTAGGATAGGATATTCACCCATAGGTCTAGAATCACACCATGCAACCGTCCGATCTCAGATCCAAGGGCTCTCGGAAGCCCGTATCATGGGAGAATGGAAAGCCACTACCCTGCCGTTCGCACGCTGGCAGTTCGCTCCTACTCTTTCCCGCACGTCCTTTAATACTACGGCGGTTCGCTCCTAGTCGTCCCGTCCATTCACATTACGGCAGTTCCACTAATCCTAACCCTCCTCCCAAATCCATGGCATACTGTTCATCACACACACACACACACACACACACACACACACACACACACATATATATATATATATATAGCCAGTTAAATTCTCAACCTAGAACGACGTGCATGCCATGTAGTAAACCGATCCGGAGGAAGTATAGTAAAAATGAGGTGATTTTACCCAGCGATCGGCCGGGGAGCATGGCCTGTCATGCAGTCCCACATGTCATGATGTACCAAGGCGATGCGTGTGTCCCTCTTGAGGCAGAAGCAATACTAGTACGTGGTTTGAGATGATGTCGAACCGAAGTGTGAAATAATGGTTGCTTCGTCCGTCTGGGAAGGTGCGGCATTGTGATTTGACGTCTCATTGCTCATTACTAACAATGGGCCGGTACGAGTGGGGTGCGTCCCCCTGCTGTTCTGCACTGTTATTTGGTGCTTGACACGTCGACCTGGTTGCACATGAGATGACCCCCACATCCTTTGTCAAAATAAACAACACCCCGATCAATGCATTTCACTCTTCTCAACGGACGGGCACCTTACTTGCTCCTCTGGTGTTAAGCTTGCCACATAGGCATAAAGTCCGATGTGGCAAGTTAATCAAGAAGAGAGAGACTAGTTTGGTGACCCAAGGAAGAAACGGTGCTAAGCGCGTGTACCTAGGTGAAAAGACAATTTTGAGTCTATAGCTAATTAAATGAAGCAAACTTAGCAACACCATTTCATTGGAAGAGGTCACTCCTTGGCAAATGCAATAATACTAGTACTCCAGTGTCCATAATATAAGAACGCTTTTGGCACTACACTAGTGTCAAAAACGTTCTTATATTATGGGACGGAGGGAGTACGAAGAAAGAGATAGAGAGGAGTAAAAAAATACACTTATAGCCAACCTTGTTGTAGTATGAGTGACTAAGTGATGACTATGTATGACATGCCAAAATCAGATAGCCTAACGCACCATGTTAAATCTCCAAGGGCGCGACCGCGCGAGCGACGCGACGGTCGTGGTAGGTGCGACCATGATACGGGCTGCTGGCAACCCTTGGATCTGAGATCAAACGGTCGCATGCTAAGTTGCTGAAAATTTGCAGAATAACCCTCTAGGATAGGATATTCACCCATTGGTCTAGAATCACGCCATGCATCCGTTCGATCTTCGATCCAAGGGCTCTCGGAAGCCCGTATCATGGGATAATGGAAAGCCACTACCCTGCCGTTCGCACGATGGCAGTTCGCTCCTACTCGTCCCCGCACGTCCTTTAATACTACGGCGGTTCGCTCCTAGTCGTCCCGTCCATTCACATTACGGCAGTTCCACTAATCCTAACCCTCCTCCCAAATCCATGGCGTCCCAAATCTCCCCGATTGGCGGTGAGTATAAGGTTAGAACCATCACCGGCGATGAGTTCGACGTCATCTACACCCGTTCTTCCGCGACGGTGAAAGGATGCCTTTCTCGCTTCAGACGCATGTTCGAAGACTCACATGATGAGTGGGTCGTCAGGCTAGATGTTGAGTACACCACAGTCGTGGGAAGAGAGAAGTATCTAAAGGACGAAGAGAGGAAGAAGCCCGCCGTGATCCAGGTTTGCATGCATGACTTATGCTTGGTCTACCACATATGCCATGCCGACGTTGAGTGCCAGGATTTTAAGGACTTCCTCGAGAGCAACCTAGTCAAATTCACATCTTTGTAGACTTTGGTAATGACAAAGAAGTCATCGTCGGATAGGCCTCGTTGTAGGCAACACCTTCGACCTCTAAAAGAATCGGCCGGTGTCCTCTCGTCACCTTCACGCCGACCGGCAGAGCCATGGTTCATCCTTCAGACGGTAAACCGGAGAAACCTCCATACATGTTTCATCGTCATGCATGGCAGCGGAATGTACTAGATATAGACCACATCCAAGACGCTGCAATGGATGGCTACCTTTGTTTCAAGATTCACAAGGGTTGGATGAAGAGCAACAACCAAGTTGGCGGTTCAAGCAAAGAAGTATCGCCAAGAGGAAGAGGGACAAGGACGAAGTCGAGGACGTGGACGAGGACCCGAGTAAGGTGGCGTGTCGTTGCTCATGGTGGTTCTAATGCAGTGTCACCGGAATAGTTGCAAAGTTTAATTTCAGTGTGCTTAATTTAATTTGAGGGGTGTGTTGTCTTTGAGCCCCAATGAGAACTATGTTATGTTTCTTCTTGTTACTTTAACTCTTCAGTAAGTACATACTAGTATTTCTTACATTTCATCTTTTAGTTGGTATAGTACTACCACTCGTTTATTCACATTATATACGTACAATATATGTGGCCAACATCATAGCCAGCAGTTTAGTTGTCAAAGAATTTCAGGGTGCTTAGTTTTGTCAAAGAATTCTAGGGTGCTTAGTTTTATTTTGAGGGTGGGTTGTGCTGGACACCATTATTGTGACTAGCCTTTTTAATATTACTATATGCATAATTTGGCGACAAGCGCTCTCTATATGTACCACCTTTTTTTTAATTTCACGTTTTGCTCCATGGCGCAATCCATCGATACTACTGTTGTACAAAAGTATACATTTTTTAAAAGGCTAGAGGGCGGGGCAGTCTAGCTTGGTCGGTTTCACGAGAGGCGAGGGCCTTTGTGATTTGACGGCTCATTACTGCTGGAAGGCGGGGCCTTATGATTTGACTGCTCGCATAAATGCGCCGACGACCTGATCGAGGAGGAGCAAAGAACTGTGCGGTATACTCAAGTTTTCCATTGGAGTAGTACTGCGACGGAGGAGCATGAAACACGGCAGCCCAGTGCCATATGACGATAAAAAATGATCTAATTTGCTAGTCATCTCATTGTTAGCATTGTTCTATTCATTCCCTAAAAAAAACCATTGTTCTATTCATGCCTCGCAGAGAACGTGACACGTCTTGGTAAACACCAAGCAAAAGATGAAACACAACAGCAAAAGAAGAAGGAAGATTATCACCCCAAATGATCTAATTCGCCGCGGAGTAGTAACTGCTTCTTCCTCGCCTCCACGACCTCCATCTCCTTGCGCGTCTCCTCCGCCATCTTCTTCATTCTGTCCATGACGCGGGATTTCTCGACGCGAGCCTTCATCATCTGTTCCACGGCCGCATTACGTACCTTGACAGCAGCCGGGTGCTCGATGCGGAGCTTCGCCAACTCCTCCTTCTATTCCATGACGAGGGCCTGCAACATCTTCATTGAGGAACTACTATTCTCATGCAGCTTCTTCCAGTCGGCGTTCTTCTCCTTCAACAGGTCGATCCCGTGGCAGAGCTTCGCCTTGTCCTCCTGAAGTCGCAGGATTTCGCGGTCGCCTTCTTCTCCGAGGCAATGCTCTTCTTCAAAGCATCACCAAGCGGCGGTCAACTCCCCTGCTGATTGAGCTCAGCGGGCATGTCGTCGAGGCTCTCCTTCAAGAACTCCGTCAAGCCTTGGATGAACTCCTTCGCTTATTGAGGTGCTTATTGAGCTGATCGGGCATGCCGTCGAGGATAACGACTCCAGCTCCGCCCGGCTCGGCATGTTCGCCTTCAGCTAGGGCGCCCCGGGAGCCATCGCCTGCCGTGAGAGATCTTTCGAGGTCTCTGCGGGCGGCGAGCCCTCTTTTTTTCCACAGCCTTGGTTGCCGCTCCCTTGTTACGAGTAGTTCTCGACCTAGAGCTCTGCTCACCGGACATGGCAACGACGGACGAAGAAGAAGCACTTATGAGGAGGAAAGGTAGAGTAATTTTCGGTTAGGTAGTTCCCCTTTTTATAACCTAAGTACTAGCACTAATAGTACTAATACCTGCATATAGTGGGAACACGTTCAGGTTTGGTACGTAGTACTAGTAGGTGTGAGCAGGCTTTCGAATGTGATGGGAACAAGGTAAAGATTAATTGATGGTTTTGGTTTCGAGGCCCGAAATGGCTCCCGATGAGTTTAGTGGAACATAAATTTCAAGTAGACTACACTGCTCAAATGCGTAAATATTATGTTACTGTCAAAAATTGGCACAAAAATACGAAGGAGACCAATGGAAGTACTACTAGCAACCCATGATTTAACTACACGCATGCGCGCGGTGGAGTAATAATGTCTTTCTTCCGCCCTCACGTCCACTCAATTTGCATGTGCTGTATTAATTGACCATCAATGAAGTGAACGACTTTACACGCGCAAATTATCACATGGGCTGGATCTTGGTACAAAATTGCGTCCGCCGTGTACCCGCAGCGCGTGCGAGGAATGAGTGCGTGCGTGGCGTGCGTGCACATCTTCGCTTCGTGCATGTACCGCCAAGATGGCTCGTGGAGGACGAGTACATTCTTCCGGAACCAAGAGCACGTCATGTGATCAATCCACGCAAGGAGGTCGCGACAACGCCTCCACATGTGCCACGTGGCTTCATGAACTGTAAGAGAGACACTGTAGCGTGCCATTGGTATTCTAATTTACGTGTTTTGCACATACTCGAAGTACTAGTAATTTACACGCATTGCACGCATCAGATTTTGCAACCAAATTATGAATAAATACCACACTATAGCATGTAAGCTCTTAGTCATATATGCGTGATGTAGCCCTTCGTTTAATTCTTATAGTTCATCTCATTCAAAATCAAATTAGTTTTTTATAAAAAAAAGCTAAGAACGCGTGAATAGGAAAAACATGGGATTATAGTGGAATGTCGTATTGAATCCTAGAGGATTTTACGAGTGTTTGATTGTGCATAGAAAAAACGCAGAATTTTTTCAAAGAGGTTTGAGTGGATGGGATGTTTCCTATGAAATCTAGTGCAAATGAATCATATGGAAAAATTCCTATGGTTTACAATCCTACGAATCAAACAACCAAGATAGGAAAAATTCCTAATGATTAGAATCCTCCAAAATTCCTTTGAGAATCCTTTGAATCAAAGAAACCCTTAATCTATTTTATGATTCATGGAATTGTGCGCTGTAAAGCATACAGTAAAAACAAATAATGGCAATTCAACTAGAAAAAAAAGTTTGGGCAATTATGATACGGAAGATTCTAGAACAAAAGAGAACCATTGTTGTTTTGAGGTTTGTGCATTATGCTTAAGTTCAACCATGGAGTCTGCTAGATTGTACATGTGGCAAAATCCGGTGGGGGGGCTAGAAGATGGTGCGAGGGGCCGAGTGGAGGGAGACTATGAAGGAATGCACAAGTGCGAGATCGATATTTAGAGAGAGGGGGCGAACACGTGCGCTATTGCACGCGGTGGCGGAGCCATGAAAAATAAATGAGCTAGGGGGCCAAGCATTGCTAATCCTTTATGAGGAGGGTCAATTCATGAAATTAAACCTTTTTTAGCACCAATTGTCTAATGATCACATTCATATTAGCCTTGATATATAGTGATGTTAGGGGGGCGGGGGGCAGGCCGCCCTTACTGCCCCCTATCTTCGCCATTGTGCACGCATCTGAGAGATGAAGCAGAAGGCATGGATGATGAGAGGGGGACGTTGGATATATAATTAATGTGGGTGTATTAGCTATTTATGTTAATCCTATATAGAGAGGTACAGATTGATCGATGTGGACGTGGGAGAGGTATAGATTGATCGATGTGGATGTGGGAAAGAGGGTGAGACCTCACTGGATATATCGATTGATCGGTTTGTGTGGAAAAGTATGAAAGACCTAGCTATATACACACATACATAGAGGAACATCGATCGTTGTGCATGCACGCGTGAGAGATAAAGAATGCCCGGTATGAGGGAGAGGGGGATGTGTGTGGGTGTGTGCCTTCATGGGAGACCGACCTGAAGAAAAAGATTGCATGCGTGCGATAGATAATGCCGATCGGTAGTGTGTGTGCATGCATGCACGAGAAAAGTTAGTGGTACAATTATAAAGAGAAGACTACTGTGTGGGTGTAAAAGAATAGGTGAGGTCATAATCAATGTAAAGTTGAATTCAAATATTTGAATAAGAGATCCTGATGTTTGAAACCCATGCATGCATGAATATAACGGAGATCTGCACGCTGTGCTTTGGAAACGAGCATGTTGTAGTGTATACACATTGAACAAGGTCAGACTGATTTAAATTTGAGATATCGATGACAGACATCATTTGCCCATGTCGCATCCGTGCATGTAATTGGAGATGATGGGCGGCTTTCGCATCACATATCTATATCTATACCCCTATATATATATTATATTATATATTTTTTATTGTGAGCGGGTAACTTTAACTTTGAAAGATGGTCATGGGATGAGGCGAATCCGAAGGTCCAAAGATGGCAAATTTGAGCACTATTGGCCGTTGGATATCATCTAGATTCCACCAGATTTCGCCACATGTATAATATAGAAGACTCCATGGTTGAACTTAAGCATAATGCACAAACATCAAAACACAAGCACTTATTTGTTCTAGAATCTTCCGTATCATAATTGCCCAAATGTTTTCTACATGATTTGCCATTATTTGTTTTTACTTTATGTCTTAGAACGCACAATTCCATGAATCTTAAAATAGATTAGCTTTCTTATAAAAACTAGATGATTTTGAATGAAATGAACTATAAGAATTAAACGAACATCTACATCATGCATATATGAATCAAAGCTTGCATGCTATAATGTGGTATTTATTCATAATTTGGTTGCCAAATCTCATGCGTGCAATGCACGTGTACCTTACTCTAGTCTTGTAAGTGCATCTAGTGCCCCTTAGTGATTTTGGTGGATTGAAGACTTATAGGTTAAGGAACTAATGCGTTTGTGAGTGTACACAGGTCTATAAGTCTATGAGGAGTTTGATATTTACAGTGAAAGTCGACCCCTAAAAATGAAGTTCTTCAACTGAAGACTTTGATATTCTGAAGACTTTCTGAAGACTTTGAAAGTGAAGAAATTGGTGTGACCTTGAAGACTTGGTATTCATTTGAGGAACATGAAGCGTGAAGACTTTTGTTTTCGTAGTTTCATTTTCTCTTTCTTGAGTCATAGGATACACCGTCTTCGTTAAAGGGGTCGAGGAAATACTAAGGAAAAATTTCCATGTGATGCTCAACTCAAAATCCTACACCTACCAATCCTTCGAGTGAAGCCATTGAAATCTCATACAGCTCACCAATTTCTTCAAAGGATGAGACGAAGTTCTTCCGTCATTGAGGAATTTGTTCGACCGAGGAGTTAGGAATTCGCCAAAGGCGGATTGCCTACACAAAGAGGAACATGATAGCCCCGAGGAATTTGAGAGTCAAATTTCCGACCGTTCTTTGTCTTCTTGCCACCTGTCCCAAAAATATCTTATCCACCTAACGGTCATATCATTGAAGGGCATTTATTTCTTATCATGTCGGGCTGCTCCCAAGGCTATAAATAGCCGCCCCCTACAACCACTCGCTGGTTGGCTGCTCCGAGAGAACTTGACACTTGTCATTTGAGAGCAACCCATCCTCTGAGGACTTTGAGCGAAAATCATCAAGTGAGGAAAAACCCAAAAACCAAACCCCTACAAACCCAAAGTGATTGAGCATCACTGAAGAATTGATCCTGCGTGGATCCGACGCTTGTTACCTTTGAAGACCGTGCTTCTTCCAGACGGTTAGGCGTCATGGTCTAGAGCATCCAAGAGGAATTGTGGATCGCCGAGTGACCAAGTCTGTGAAGGTTTGGAAGTCACCTGAAGACTTACCACGAGTGATTGGACGAGTGCATGTGACCTTAGTTCAAGGAGAATACAAGGAGGACTTGGTGTCTGAGCTGCGTGCTCAGCCGATCGGGTGTCCGGACTGTGTGTCCTCGAGTTTAAATACTCACCGCTCCAACCAGACGTACAACCGAGACAGCAGTTGGAACTGGTCTACCAAATCATTGTCTTCACCAACCTAATGGTTCTATTTCCTCAACCCTTTCATTTCCTCATTCTTGTGTTGAGTGTGTGTTCATATCTGTGTTTGAAGACTTTGACTGAAGACTTTCTCAATTTCCTCAGTTCAATTTCTTCAGTCTGTTTGTCTTCATCTTGAGTTATCCTGTGATTACGCTTTCTGTACTCTGTGCTAGTCTTCATTTCATCATGATGACCATGCGTGTATTCTGTTATGCTTACTTATGAGTACTTATTCCGCTGCAAGTAGTTCTTCGCTAAGGAATTTCCTCACCAGCAAATTCCTCAGTGAAGAATTCATAAAAATCGCCTATTCACCCCCCTCTAGTCGATATAACGCACTTTCAAGTCTAAATGGTGTTTGCGTGTGTGTTGTGCGTGTTGAGGTGCAAATTGTCTTTTTTTTATGTACACGTTAAGCTTGTTCTTCCGAAATTTCAAGCCGCGCCTTGTTATGCCGAAAATTGAAGCTAGCGTCTCGCTCATCGTCTTCTAAACTCCCGCCTCTTCAACCCGCGCCTTTGTTAGCCCGAAATATTTAAGATATATATTTGTCTCGTTGTTCGGCCAACTCCTCCATCTCAACCCGCGCCTTGCTATTCCGAAATTACGACGCTGCGAAAACTCCCACCTCCTGTGAAATCGACACGCGAAATGCCCGTGGTACCCCGAACCGAAGAACCGCCTCAAATCGGTGGGGGTACTTTCAGAACTTACCCCACATTTCGGACAAGCGCGTCTCTAAGCCATGGTTCCCCACTGCCATCCCATCCGCCCACCCATCCGCCCACCCATTCGTACACCGAGGCCGCGAAAACCCGCGACGAAACCCCACACCCTGCTCCGTCCGCCACCCAGCCGGAGCTTCTTCCCCGACGACGTCGTCCACAGCAACACCTCGATGTCCCTTATCCATCGTACCGGATGAGGATCCGTCGTTGATCTCATCGTCCCGCCGGTTCAGCCACCCCGTCCTCCACCTCCAAGGAGCTGCCCCGATGTTCCCCTCGTCTTTCGCGCCACCTCCATTCCCACACCGCCGTCTTCACCTGCACCACCGGAAGAGCATCATCATCACCGTTTCCTCGGATGAAGCTGCGGCCTAATCGGCGCCACCAAAGAGGTTGTACACTAATCGCCGCATTTTCTTCTCGATTCGATCTCACGGTGCTGCCGGCGCTCGGTCCCGAGCCGACACAGCGCGGCTCCTATTGGGGAACGTAGTAATTTCAAAAAATTTCCTACGATCACGCAAGACCATGGTGATGGCATAGCAACGAGAGGGGAGAGTGTCCGTCCCGTACCCTCGTGAGACCGAAAGCGAAGCGTTATAACAACGCTGTTGATGTAGTCGACGCCTTCACGATCCGACCGATCCAAGCACCGAACGTCACGGCACCTCCGAGTTCTACACACGCTCAGCTCGATGACGATCCCGGACTCCGATCCAGCAAAGTGTCGGGATGAGTTCCGTCAAGACGACGGCGTGGTGGCGATGATGATGCTCCACCGACGCAGGGCTTCGCCTAAGCTCGCGACGATATGACTTCACCGGCGCAGGCTTCGCTTAAGCTCATGACGATATGACCAAGTGGAATATGGTGGAGGGGGCACCGACACGGCTAAGGAACGATCACGTAGATCAACTTGTGTGTCATGGGGTGCCCCTGCCCCGTATATAAAGGAGCAAGGAGGAGGTGGCGGCCAAAGGAGGAGGCGCACAGGGGGAGTCCTACTCCCACCGGAGTAGGACTCCTCCTTTCCTAGTAGGAGTAGGAGAGAAGGAAGGGAAGAGAAGAAGGGTGCGGCCCCTCCCTAGTCCAATTCGGACTAGGCCTTGGGCGCGCGGCCTGCCCTAGGCAGCCCTCTCTCTTTCTGCAGGGCCCAATAAGGCCCAATACTTCTCCCGGCGAATTCCGTAACTCTCCCAGGTACTCGAAAATACCGAATCATTCGAACCTTTCCGAACTCGAATATAGTCGTCCAATATATCGATCTTTACGCCTCGACCATTTCGAGACTCCTCGTCATGTCCCCGATCTCATCCGGGACTCCGAACTCCTTCGGTACATCAAAACTCATAAACTCATAATATAACTGTCATCGAAACCTTAAGCGTGCGGACCCTATGGGTTCGAGAACTATGTAGACATGACCTAGAACCATTCTCGGTCAATAACCAATAGCGGAACCTGGATGCCCATATTGGTTCCTACATATTCTACGAAGATCTTTATCGGTCAAACCGCATAACGACATACGTTGTTCCCTTTGTCATCGGTATGTTACTTACCCGAGATTCGATCGTCGGTATCCAATACCTAGTTCAATCTCGTCACCGGCAAGTCTCTTTACTCGCTCGTAATGCATCATCCCGTAACCAACTCATTGGTCACATTGCTTGCAAGGCTTATAATGATGTGCATTACCGAGAGGGCCCAGAGATACCTCTTCGACAATCGGAGTGACAAAACCTAATCTCGAAATACGCCAACCCAACATGTACCTTTGGAGACACCTGTAGTACTCCTTTATAATCACCCGATTACGTTGTGGACGCTTGGTAGCACCAAAGTGTTCCTCCGTAAACGGAGTTGCATAATCTCATAGTTACAGAACATGTATAAGTCATGAAGAAAGCAATAGCAACATACTAAACGATCAAGTGCTAGGCTAACGGAATGGGTCAAGTCAATCAGATCATTCTCCTAATGATGTGATCCCGTTAATCAAATGACAACTCATGTCTATGGTTAGGAAACATAACCATCTTTGATTAACGAGCTAGTCAAGTAGAGGCATACTAGTGACACTGCTTTGTCTATGTATTCACACATGTATTATGTTTCCGTTAATACAATTCTAGCATGAATAATAAACATTTATCATGAAATAAGGAAATAAATAATAACTTTATTATTGCCTCTAGGGCATATTTCCTTCAGCTCCCACTTGCACTAGAGTCAATAATCTAGTTCACATCGCCATGTGATTTAACATTAATAGTTCACAACTATATGTGTTTAACACCCATAGTTCACATCGACATGTGACCAACACCCAAAGGGTTTACTAGAGTCAATAATCTAGTTCACATCGCTATGTGATTAACACCCAAAGAGTACTAAGGTGTGATCATGTTTTGCTTGTGAGATAATTTTAGTCAACGGGTCTGCACACATTCGAGAGCCGTAAGTATTTTGCAAATTTCTATGTCTACAATGCTCGCACGGAGCTACTCTAGCTAATTGCTCCCACTTTCAATATGTATCCAGATTGAGACTCGAGTCATCTAGATTAGTGTTAAAACTTGTATCGACGTAACCCTTTACGACGAACCTTTTTTCACTTCCATAATCGAGAAACATATCCTTATTCTACTAAGGATAATTTTGACCGCTGTCCATTGATCTACTCCTAGATCACTATTGCACTCCCTTGCCAAGTTTAGTGGTAGGGTATGCAATAGATCTGGTACACAGCATGACATACTTTATAGAACCTATGGCTGATGCATAGGGAATGACTTTCATTCTATTCTATCTTCTGCCGTGGTCGGGTTTTGAGTCTTACTCAATTTCACACCTTGTAACACAGGCAAGAACTCTTTTCTTTGACTGTTCCATTTTGAACTATTTCAAAAACTTGTCAAGGTATGTATTCATTGAAAAACTTATCAAGCGTCTTGATCTATCTCTATAGATCTTGATGCTCAATATGTAAGCAGCTTCACCGAGGTCTTTCTTTAAAAAAACTGTTTTCAAACACTCCTTTATGCTTTGCAGAATAATTCTACATTATTTCCGATCAACAATATGTCATTCACATATACTTATCGAAATGCTGTAGTGCTCCCACTCACTTTCTTGTAAATACAGAGCTTCACCAAAAGTCTCAGATAAAACCATATGCTTTGATCACACTTATCAAAGCGCTTATTCCAACTCCAAGATGCTCGCACCAGTCCATAGATGGATCATTGAAGCTTGCACATTTTGTTAGCTCCTTTAGGATTGACAAAACCTTCTGGTTGCATCATATACAACTCTTCTTTAATAAATCCATTAAAGAATGTAGTTTTGATATCCATTTGCCAGATTTCATAAAATGTGGCAATTGCTAACATGATTCGGATAGACTTAAGCATCGCTACAGTTGAGAAAATCTCATTGTAGTCAACACCTTGAACTTGTCGAAAACCTTTTTGTGACAAGTCGAGCTTTGTAGATAGTAACACTACTATCATCATCTGTCTTCCTCTTGAAGATCCATTTATATAATATGGCTTGCCGATCATCGAGCAGGTCAACCAAAGTCCACACTTTGTTCTTATATATGGATCCTATCTCAGATTTTATGGCCTCAAGCCATTTCGCGGAATCTGGGCTCATCATCGCTTCTTCATAGTTCGCAGGTTCATCATGGTCTAGTAACATGACTTTTAGAATAGGATTACCGTACCACTTTGGTGCGGATCTTACTCTGGAAGACCTACGAGGTTTGGTAGCAACTTGATCTGAAGTTTCATGATCATCATCATTAACTTCCTCACTAATTGGTGTAGGAATCACTTGAACTGATTTCTGTGATGAACTACTCTCCAATATGGGAGAAGGTACAATTACCTCATCAAGTTCTACTTTCCTCCCACTCACTTCTTTCGAGAGAAACTTCTTCTCTAGAAAGGATCCATCTTAGCAACGAAAAACTTGCCTTCGGATCTGTGATAGAAGGTGTACCCAATAGTTACCTTTGGGTATTCTATGAAGACGCACTTCTCCGATTTGGGTTCGAGCTTATCAGGTGAAAACTTTTTCACATAAGCATCACAACTCCAAACTTTAAGAAATGACAGCTTAGGTTTACTGCTAAACCATAGTTCATACGGTGTCATCTCAACGGATTTAGATGGTGCCCTATTAAACGTGAATGCAGCTGTCTCTAATGCATAACCCCAAAACGATAGTGGTAAATCGGTAAGAGACATCATTGATCGCACCATATCAAAATAAAGTACGGTTATGACGTTCGGACACACCATTACGTTATGGTGTTCCATGTGGCGTGAGCTGTGAAACTATTCCACATTGTTTTATATGAAGGCCAAACTCAGAACTCAAATATTCTCCTCCACGATCAGATCGTAGAAACTTTATTTTCTTATTACGATGATTCTCCACTTCACTATGAAATTATTTGAACTTTTCAAATGTTTCGGACTTATGCTTCATTAAGTAGATATACTCATATCTGCTCAAATCATCTTGTGAAGGTCGAAAATAACGATACTTGCCGTGAGCTTTAACACTCATCGGACCGCATACATCGATGTATTATTTCCAATAAGTCATTTGCTCGCTCCATTGTTCCGGAGAACGAGTCTTTAGTCATCTTGCCCATAAGGCATGGTTCGTAAGCATCAAGTGATTCATAATCAAGTGATTCCAAAATCCCATCAGCATGGAGTTTCTTCATGCGCTTTACACCAATATGACCTAAACGGCAATTGCCACAAATAAGTTGCACTATCATTATTAACTTTGCATCTTTTGGCATCAATATTATGAATATGTGTATTACTACGATCGAGATCCAATAAACTATTTTCATTGGGTGTATGACCATTGAAGGTTTTATTCATGTAAACAGAACAACAATTATTCTTTGACTTTAAATGAATAACCGTTTTGCAATAAACATGATCAAATCATATTCATGCTCAACGCAAACACCAAATAACATTTATTTAGGTTTAACACTAATCCCGAAAGTATAGGGAGTGTGCGATGATGATCATATCAATCTTGGAACTACTTCCAACACTCATCGTCACTTCCCTTCAACTAGTCTCTATTTATTCTCAAACTCCTGCTTTGAGTTACTAATCTTAGCAACCTAACGAGTATCAAATACTCGGGGCTACTATAAACACTAGTAAGGCACACATCAATAACCTGTATATCAAATATAACCTTGTTCACTTTGCCATCCTTCTTATCCACCAAATATTCAGGGGTAGTTCGCTTCGGTGACCAGTTCCATTGCAGCAAAAGTACTCGGTCTCGTGCTTAGGTCTAGACTTGGGCTTCTTCACTCGAGCAGCAACTTGCTTGCCGCTCCTTTTGAAGTTCCCTTCTTCCCTTTGCCATTTTCCTTGAGACTAGTGGTCTTGTCAACCATCAACACTTGATGTTTTTCTTGATTTCTACCTTCGCGATTTTAGCATCGCGAAGAGCTCGAGAATCTTTTTCGTCATCCCTTGCATACTATAGTTCATCACGAAGTTCTACTAACTTAGTGATGGTGACTAGAGAATTCTGTCAATCACTATCTTATCTCGGAAGATTAACTCCCACTTGATTCAAGCGATTGAAGTACTCGGACAATCTGAGCACATGCTCACTAGTTGAGCGATTCTCCTCCATCTTTTAGCTACGAACTTGTTGGAGACTTCATATCTCTCAACTCGGTATTTGCTTGAAATATTAACTTCAATTCTGGAACATCTCATATGGTCCATGACGCTCAAAACGCCTTTGAAGTCCCGATTCTAAGCCGTTAAGCATGGTGCACTAAACTATCAAGTAGTCATCATATTGAGCTAGCCAAACGCTCATAACGCCTCAGATCGCTCATATTGAGCTAGCCAAACATTCATAACGCCCGCATCTGCTCCTGCAATAGGTCTGTCACCTAGCGGTGCATTAAGGACATAATTCTTCTGCGCAGCAATGAGGATAAACCTCAGATCACGGATCCAATCCGCATCATTGCTACTAACATCTTTCAATACAATTTTCTCTAGAACACATATAAAAACATAGGGAAGCAACAACGCGAGCTATTGATCTACAACATAATTTGCAAAATACTACCAGGACTAAGTTCATGATAAATTAAAGTTCAATTAATCATATTACTTAAGAACTCCCACTTAGATAGACATCTCTAGTCATCTAAGTGATTACGTGATCCAAATCAACTAAACCATGTCCGATCATCACGTGAGATGGAGTAGTTTCAATGGTGAACATCACTATGTTGATCATATCTACTATATGATTCACGTTCGACCTTTCGGTCTCCGTGTTCCGAGGCCATATCTGTTATATGCAAGGCTCGTCAAGTTTAACCTGAGTATTCCGCGCAGTAACTGTTTTGCACCCGTTGTAGATGGACGAGAACTTATCACACCCGATCATCACGTGGTGTCCGGGTACTACTTAACTTTGGCAACGGTGCATACTTAGGAGAACACTTCTTGATAATTTTAGTGAGAGATCATCTTATAATGCTACCGTCAATCAAAGCAAGATAAGATGCATAAAGGATAAACATCACATGCAATCAATATAAGTGATATGATATGGTCATCATCATCTTGTGCTTGTGATCTCCATCGCCAAGCACCGTCATGATCACCATCGTCACCGGCGCGACACCTTGATCTCCATCGTAGCATCGTTGTCGTCTCGCCAACTATTGCTTCTACGACTATCGCTACTGCTTAGTGATAAAGTAAAGCAATTACATGGCGTTTGCATTTCATACAATAAAGCGACAACCATATGGCTCCTGCCAGATTGCGATAACTCGGTTACAAAACATGATCATCTCATACAATAAAATATAGCATCACGTCTTGACCACATCACATCACAACATGCCCTGCAAAAACAAGTTAGACGTCCTCTACTTTGTTGTTGCAAGTTTTACGTGGCTGCTACGGGCTGAGCAAGAACCGTTCTTACCTACGCATCAAAACCACAACGATAGTTTGTCAAATAGACTCCGTTTTAACCTTCTCAAGGACCGGGCGTAGTCATACTCGGTTCAACTAAAGTGAGAGAGACAGACACCCGCCGTCACCTTTAAGCAACGAGTGCTCGGAGCGGTGAAACCAGTCTCGCGTAAGCGTCTGCGTAATGTCGGTCCGGCCGCTTCATCTCACAATACCGCTGAACCAAAGTATGACATGCCGGTAGGCAGTATGACTTGTATCGCCCACAACTCACTTGTGTTCTACTCGTGCACATGACATCAACGCATAAAACCAGGCTCGGATGCCATTTGTTGGGGAACGAGTAATTTCAAAAATTTCCTACGATCACGCAAGACCATGGTGATGGCATAGCAACGAGAGGGAGAGTGTCCGTCCACGCACCCTCGTGAGACCGAAAGCGAAGCGTTATAACAACGCGGTTGATGTAGTCGTGCGTCTTCACGATCCGACCGATCCAAGCACCGAACGACGGCACCTCCGAGTTCTACACACGTTCAGCTCGATGACGATCCCGGACTCGATCCAGCAAAGTGTCGGGATGAGTTCCGTCAAGACGACGTGGTGGACGATGATGATGCTCCACCGACGCAGGGCTTCGCTAAGCTCCGCGACGATATGACTTCACCGGCGCGAGGCTTCGCCTAAGCTCCGCGACGATATGACCAAGTGGAATATGGTGGAGGGGGCACCGCGACACGGCTAAGGAACGATCACGTAGATCAACTTGTGTGTCATGGGGTGCCCCCTGCCCCAGATATAAAGGAGCAAGGAGGAGGTGGCGGCCAAAGGGAGGAGGCGCGCAAGGGGAGTCCTACTCCCACCGGAGTAGGACTCCTCCTTTCCTAGTAGGAGTAGGAGAGAAGGAAGGGAAGAGAAGAAGGGTGCGGCCCCTCCCTAGTCCAATTCGGACTAGGCCTTGGGGCGCGCGGCCTGCCCTAGGCAGCCCTCTCTCTTTCCCGCAGGGCCCAATAAGGCCCAATACTTCTCCCCGGCGAATTCCTCAGAACTCTCGGTACTCAAAATACCGAATCATTCGAACCTTTCCGAACTCGAATATAGTCGTCCAATATATCGATCTTTACGTCTCGACCATTTCGAGACTCCTCGTCATGTCCCCGATCTCATCCGGGACTCCGAACTCCTTCGGTACATCAAAACTCATAAACTCATAATATAACCATCATCGAAACCTTAGCGTGCGGACCCTACGGGTTCGAGAACTATGTAGACATGACCTAGAACCATTCTCGGTCAATAACCAATAGCGGAACCTGGATGCCCATATTGGTTCCTACATATTCTACGAAGATCTTTATCGGTCAAACCGCATAACGACATACGTTGTTCCTTTGTCATCGGTATGTTACTTACCCGAGATTCGATCGTCGGTATCCAATACCTAGTTCAATCTCGTCACCGCAAGTCTCTTTACTCGCTCGTAATGCATCATCCCGTAACCAACTCATTGGTCACATTGCTTGCAAGGCTTATAATGATGTGCATTACCGAGAGGGCCAGAGATACCTCTCCGACAATCGGAGTGACAAAACCTAATCTCGAAATCGCCAACCCAACATGTACCTTTGGAGACACCTGTAGTACTCCTTTATAATCACCCGATTACGTTGTGACGTTTGGTAGCACCAAAGTGTTCCTCCGTAAACGGAGTTGCATAATCTCATAGTTACAGAACATGTATAAGTCATGAAGAAAGCAATAGCAACATACTAAACGATAAAGTGCTAGGCTAACGGAATGGGTCAAGTCAATCAGATCATTCTCCTAATGATGTGATCCCGTTAATCAAATGACAACTCATGTCTATGGTTAGGAAACATAACCATCTTTGATTAACGAGCTAGTCAAGTAGAGGCATACTAGTGACACTCTGTTTGTCTATGTATACACACATGTATTATGTTTCCGGTTAATACAATTCTAGCATGAATAATAAACATTTATCATGAAATAAGGAAATAAATAATAACTTTATTATTGCCTCTAGGGCATATTTCCTTCAGCTCCATCCACGGCGGCATCGCCGGCCACTTCCTCCACGGTGTCGCTCCCTCGGCGGCGACGTCCACATCAGTAGGTGCTGCTGCTGCTTTAGCTCTCGCTCGCGCTGCTGCTCTGCTCTTGCTCTCGGTCCCCTGCCTGGTCTGCTCTTGCTATTGCTCTTGCTCGCGCTGCTGCTCTCGCTCTTGCTCTTGCTTGTGATGCTGCTCCGATTTGGCTACACTTTAGTCGACTGAATCGACTTTTGGGTCAGTCGATTTCCAAGGGGTGGGCTCGCCGGGGTGAAGGAAGAACCAGCCGCAGCGGGGAGGGGGGCTCGCCGGAGAGGTACCTCACTATCTATCTTAGGGTTCAGGATGGGGCGGTGGTCGCCGCAGTGGCGGGAGTTGGCGGGCGGTGGCGTGGGGATCGCGGAGAAAAGCTCGACACGGGGCCTAGAGGGATGGCGGGCGGCGGACCGGCGGTGGGGAGTGTTTTCGAGGCGGGCGGGCGGCACCGCCATCAAGCCATGCGCAGGGGGCTGCTGTTTGGTGGTGGTGGTGGCGGCTCGGGGGTGGAGGTTGAAGATGAACCGCAGCCCTTGATTTCAGATCCAACGGCTGCAAAGTCGACTGACCAGAGATGAAAAAGTCAGTCGACCGACGTGTAGCCTCACCTTGCTAGTGCGTTCAGTTTCGACAACAAAATTCAGTTTCGACAGCAAATTCAGTTTGGACAGTTAGTTTCAGTTTCGACAGTTAAGTTCATAAAAATCGCCTATTCACCCCCCCTCTAGTCGATATAACGCACTTTTAATTGGTATCAGAGCAAGGTACTCCCTTGTTCTGTGTGATTTTGGTTTAACCACCTGGAGTTTTAGTTATGTCGACCGCAGGAATAAAGAAAGTGACATGCCCTATCTTTGACGGTCACGATTATCCCAAGTGGAAGGCTATGATGAGGAAGCGCCTCATGGCAATGGACAGCGAGCTGTGGACCGTCACTGAAATTGGTCTTATTGAGCTATGCAAGATGGCGAACACAGATGATATTCGCAAGTTCACGCGACTTGACATCATGGCGAAGGATATCATCTGTTCCTGCCTATCTAGAGATGAATTCCTGCGCATTATGCATCTTTGCAATGCGAAGCTTATCTGGGACCGAATCTCCGACGTCTATGAAGGTCATCGAACCCGTCATGATCCCTGGTTTGAGGACTTCAAGGAATCTCTCAAAACGATGACTTTCGAATCAGAATTATCATCTTCCGCATCATGTCTCATGGCAAAGGGTGTCGAGGTAACCGAATGTTCCTCATCTGAAATTAGTGACTGTGGATCTGATGATGATGAATCTGATGATGATATTGAACTTAGCTATACCAAACTTGTTTGCATTGCCACTAAACAGCAAACGACTTTGGAAAAGGTTCAAAACATGCTAGATAAGAGTGATGATATGTTAGGTGAAGAAATGGATCGCTCTAAGGCCCTGACTGAAAATCTTCAGAGACTTCAGTCTAGGTTTGATAACCTTCAAGGTCATCATAACACTCTCTTATCTGATCATGAGAAACTTTCTTATGAATTTCTTCAAAGAAAGCAAGATCTTGAGAAGCTAAGAGTGAGTTATGAAGATCTTCAGAAGGAGCGCGATTCATTACTTGCTCAACAAATCAGCGCTTCTCAAGAAGAATTTGTTCCTCCATGCTTAAAGTGCACTGAACGTGAATCTTCTTCACCTGAATGTTCAAATGCTTCAACTGTTACAAATTCTTCACCTGCCTCTGCTATCACTAATTCCTCATCTGAGGACATTGCTAGTATCACTGACGGTGCAGGGTTGAAGGAATTGTACATGACAGTATGTACAAAAGCCTCAAAGGGCATCGACTCTTTGTGATGTGCTTAAAAGCAGATCCTCAACAGAACCCTAGGAAAGATGGTATTGCCTTTGAGAGGAAACTCAATGCTGATGGAACATATTGGAAGCCCGAGCGGATCCCAAAACCTCATGGGTTGCTGCAAAGGGACCTCCAGCTTGATCCATCTAACTTATCTGGCTTTACATGCGAATCTCCTCGTTCTTCTGATGAGTCATTTGACTCCAACTATAAACTGTTCAAAAATCAGAATGGTGAAGTATTTGCTAAATATGTTGGCATTAATCGCAGAATGGTTCCCTATGAAGAAAATCTGGGTTCCCAAGGTGTGCCTTGAAAGTCTTCAGTGAATGTCCTCATGACACCACCGTGAAGAATAGGAACCCCAGATCAAATTCTTCATATGAACCAAATTCTTCATATGGATCCAAGTCCTCATACGGACCAAATTCCTCACATGGATCAAATTCCTCAAAAGGATCAAAGTCCTCATATGATTATCAACGTGCTAACAACTCTGTTTCGCAGGGTAGAGCTAAGGGCTATGAATATGTGCATTATTCTTCAAACCAATATGTTCATAAGTCCTCGAAGAATTTCTCTGCTTATTCATATGCTTACCCTAACCCCTCTTATGTGAAACGAAATGGTTTGGCTTCTATGCCACCATTCTCGTATGGTGCTCGCAGAGTGATGAACTCTTTGCCACCCCTTCAGATGTGGGTGGTGAAGAAAAAGAACTAATTTCTTCTGCAGGGTCAGGTCTCCAGACGTGCCTTAACGTCTGAAGAATTTGTTTGGGGACTGATTAAATTGCTCGAAAGGACGCAGGCTAACCATGATGAAATGAACTTTCATTTCACACGTCCTCATACTGCTCATCTGAATACTGACTGATGAAATTCATCTGATGAACTTGATATCATATTTTCACTAATGAAGTATATGAGATTGTAAGTTATACTAATTCATCTGCAGGATGATCAACCCAAAGCCACTGAGTGGGTTCTCGATAGTGGATGTACAAATCACATGACTGGTGACAAGAATCTATTGATGGATGCTCCCTTATCACCGTCACATCTGAAGCATATCATCTTTGGCTTGACAAAGGCAAAAGTCGGTATTGGGTCTCGGTAAGGTTGCGATCTCTAAGGACATACACATGGACAAAGTAATGCTTGTTGAGTCCTTAGGATACAACCTCATGTCGATCTCAATGCTTTGTGATCTTGATATGGCGTTATCTTTGGCAAGTATCGTTGTGTTGTGATTATGGAAGTCGACAATTCCAAAGTCTTCAAGGCTTTAGGAGAGGAGACTTGTACATTGTTGACTTCTCTACGGGACCACAACCAGCCGTGTGTTTACTTGCAAAAGCTTGTAAGGCTGGCTATGGCATCGGCGACTTGGTCACGCAGGCATGAGGAATTTGCACACGCTTGCGAAGAAGAAGCATGTCATTGGCATTGAGAATGTAAAATTCCTCAAGGATCACTTGTGCGAGCCTGTGAAGCTGGAAAATGACCAAGGCCAAGCATCCAAATAAGACTATCATGACCACTACTCGTCCCTTCGAATTGCTTCACATGGACCTCTTCGGTCCCAATCATTACTCAGCTGTCGTTAATGATGCATCTCTATACGGCTTTGTTATTGTTGATGATTACTCTCGTTACACATGGGTACACATTGTTACTTACAAAAATCAAGTGCAGGAAGTCTTCAAACGATTTTCCTCGAGGGCTTCAACCAACTTTGGTGTGAAGATCAAGCACATCAGGAGTGACAATGGAACTGAGTTCAAGAATTCCGGTCTTAATGACTATCTTGATGAACTTGGTGTTACTCATGAGTTATCTGCTCCTTATACTCCTCAGCAAAATGGCGTCATGGAGCGCAAGAACAGAACTCTTGTTGAGATGGCTCGCACTATGCTTGATGAATACAAAACGCCTAGTCGTTTTTGGATTGATGCAATTGATACTGCGTGCCACATCATCAACAGAGTATATCTTCACAAATTCTCCAAAAAGACAGCCTATGAACTCCTCACTGACAAGAAACTTAATGTAAGTTATTTCAAAGTCTTCGGTGCTAGATGTTGGATTAGAGATCCTCATCACAATTCTAAATTTGCACCGAAAGCACATGAAGGTTTTATGCTTGGATACGGAAAGGACTCGCACACCTACAGAGTCTTCAACATCACTCTTCACAAGATTGTTGACACTGTAGATGTGCGGTTCGATGAAACTAATGGCTCGCAAAGAGAGCACCTACCTTCTGTATTAGATGAACCAGCACCTGAGGAATCTATCAAGTTCAAGGCAACAGAGGATGTCATACCTACTAAAGAAACTGCCGAAGAATTCATTCCTGTACGCGAAGAACGTCGAGCTGATGCACCTGAAGATAATGCTGAAGAAAATGGTGCTGAGGAAAATGATCAAATTCCTCGACGACAACCATCTCATCCTCGCGTTGCAAAAGAAGTGCAAGTGGAGAAGATCATCGATGACATTAAAGCGCCAGGTCCTCTCACACGCTCAAAAGCTTCACATTTATCTAACTTTTGTGGGCACTATGCTTTTGTCTCTATCACAGAGCCCACTAAGGTAGATGAAGCATTTACGAGCCGGAGGATTCAGGCTATGCAAGAAGAATTACTTGAGTTCGAGCTCAACAATGTCTCGAACTGGTCAAACGTCCAGATCCTCGCAAGCATAATATCATTGGCACAAAGTGGATCTACCGCAACAAGCAAGATGAAAATGGCCTTGTGGTGAGGAATAAGGCACGACTAGTAGCTCAAGGCTACACGCAGGTTGAAGGAATTGATTTCGATGAAACTTTTGCACCTGTTGCTAGACTTGAGTCTATTCGCATATTACTCGCCTATGCTAACCATCACAATATCACTTTATATCAAATGGATGTGAAAAGTGCATTCCTCAATGGTAAGCTTGAGGAAGAAGTATATGTTGCTCAACCCCGTGTTTTGAAGATCCAAAGAATCGACAAAGTCTTCAGACTCAATAAGGCCCTCTATGGCCTCAAGCAAGCCCCTCGGGCGTGGTATGATACATTGAAGGAATTCTTCGTGAAGAATGGCTTCACACCCGGTTCACTCGACCCTACTCTTTTTACTAAATCTTATGATGGTGAACTGTTTGTGTGCCAAATATATGTTGATGATATTATCTTTGGCTGTACTGACCAACGTTATAGTGATGAATTTGCCTATATGATGAGTGAAGAATATCAAATGTCTATGATGGGAGAGTTGCAATTCTTCTTAGGTCTTGAAATTCGTCAACAACACAATGGCATATTCATATCTCAGGAGAAATACCTCAAAGATGTCCTGAAGAAATTCGGCATGCAAGATTGCAAAGGCGTCAAAATTCCTATGCCCACAAATGGCCATCTATGCACTGATGAAAACGGTATTGACTTCGATCACAAGGTATACCGCTCCATGATTGGTTCCTTATTGTACTTATGTGCATCTAGGCCAGATATAATGCTTAGTGTTTGCATCTCCTTTTTATTCTACATGTTATATATATTGTCCACTGAGCACTCGTAGTAACGGGAAATACGATTATTTTATCCTACTATATGACAAGCAGTGAGGTACCAGGCAACTTAGCTATCTGTGATGGACTCTCTTGAACGCCATCATTATTTATCTCTGCGTGTTTGAGTTGTGCATTTGTCGATGGGCCTGGGAGTTGAGCTAGTATGGCAGTGGCCTGGGTCGAAAGTAATAGAAGTAGCACAAAAACATTTTTTTAGTGTAGGATTTTCCTTGCTCAAGCCTGCCTACTAGAATCACCAGTGCTTGAAAGGAAAAGTGAATGAAAAACATAGGAATTGGAAAGTTTCCTATGGTACTACTTTTCGTGAATTTGGTGCAAAGGAATGGAGCAAAGGAAAACTGTAGGATTTGTTCCTTTAGTGTCTCCTTGAAAGAAAAACCGTAGGAATTCTAATTTCCACTTCTCCTCCTTTTCATATTCCTATTCATCAAGCACAAGACTAAGAGATAGTAGCATAATAGCATTATAACCGTACATTTTCTTGTGGTTTGACTTAATCTCACCATGCTTTTTTGCATCCTGTGATCTTCCAATTGTTGTGAATCAAACACCCAGATTGGCAAAAATCCTGTGTTTTTAAATTCTCTGTTTTGCACGTGCATTCCTATCCTATTCCTGTCTATTTCCTATCCCTGCATTGTTATAATCCTCAAATTTAAACAAGCCCTTACTCAATTACTTCTGTTACAGATATGTGTCAAAGAAAACCTTGTGTGGTTTGTCCTGCTCCTGCGGCGCTGTGTTCCACCCTAGATCAGCTGCACCAACGACAGAAGGGTTCACCACAGCAGGGATCCGCTCTCCAGACTGTCTTTCGCCGCCTCAGATCTTCTTCCCCGCTGCCGGCAGCCACGACAACTGCATTACCATCATCAACTAAGCAGATGACCTTGAGGACTACACGGGTCCGCAAGAGAGGTCGCACTCTTCCGTATCTGCTTACGTTATGTGTCGCTTAATATGATGACATGTTACATTATCGTCGCGTTCACCTATTAGACTCCGAGTCAGGTCCAAACTAATGCTGAAACTTGAGTTTTAAATGGTTGTGGGGTATATATTGGGGCAGCAATCAGTACTATCTGCTACTATCCGGTTAATCTCCGGTGTCTACTATGAGTTTCATGTTGGGTGCAAACAAACATTAAAGGAGCCATTATCTGTATTTTTAACTAAAGCTATTATCCGCCGCTATCATTGGTTTTGGGTCTATCCACAGTTTGCTACCATCACTCTGGATTTGTGCATGCACTCCTTACATAATCTCACTATGTTTTATTCCTATGCATGCCGCTTATTGTACACAATGGAACTGATCATGTAGAGCAAAAGAGAAGAGCCTTGCGTGGCAATAAAATTTCATGCAGACGTTGCTCCATGGTGGGCGCAAAGGCAGCCCCCTCCACCCATGTCGGATCGTAATCAAGAGGAAGATAACTGTTCGAGGGGATTCGTAGGAGAAGACCACTCCTATTTACCCCATGAGGTCTTCGCCTAACTTGGCATGCTTGATGTTGGTAATATCATGCATATGGTGCCTTGCATTGCTTATCAGATACATTAAAGATGTCACCGCTTAGTTTAGACATGCTTTGTGTCAATGCCATTTGTTTTGTTTCTTTATCGTATATGTGAATCATGCAATGCCATCTTGTCTAGCCAGGCATCATATATGTGAATTTTGCAATGCCACCACAGTTAGCCACCATCTTATATGTGAATTATATCATGCCATCATTTTTTATTATGTGTTAAATTTGTCAACAATTTTAGTACATTCAATTACTCTTCCTGTGCATTAGCCATTCGGCACGGTCATGGAAAAATCTGGAGTGGAAACAAGGTCTTCAGAGTAGACAATGCTATCTCGACGAAGCACATGTCTTGTTGGTTACCGATAGCTCCTCGGAGGAGGATTCGAGACAGATGACCACCATATTTCCCCGAGGTGCATGCCCTAACTTGGCAGGGTTATGTTACTCATATCGTATGTATGGTATCTTGCATTGCTATGTCATTTGCTTAGTTTAGACATGCTTTGTGTGAATGCCACCTGTTTAGTGTCTAATTACCATATATGTGAATTATGCAATGCTATCTTGTTGCAAGACATTATATATGTGAATTATGCAATGTTATCTTGTTGCAAGGCATTATGTATGTGAATTATGCAATGCCATGTTGTTTAGGCAAGCGTCATATATGTGAATTATATCATGCCGTCCTTTTTTTGTATTTCTCATTGCTTTTGTCGACAATGTTTGTATATTCAACTGATCTTCCTGTGCATCAGCCATTTGAATTGGTGATGGAGAAATCTAGAGTGAAAACAAGGTCTTCAGAGCAGACAATGCTACCTGCTGAAGCAGATATCTTGCTGGTTATAGATAGCTCTTCAGAGGAGGATTCAGAGGCAGATGACCAGTCCTATTATCCCCCTGAGGTGTATACTCAAACTTGGCAGGGCTATATTACTCATATAATGCATATGTTGTATTGCAATGCTTATTTTTTACATCATATACACAATATTGAATGCCATCTCCTTAGTTGACACATCATATATGCAATTGCCCTCTGCTCACTTCCTTAGTATATAAATCATATATTTGAATTATGTCATGCCATGATGTTTACATAGACAGCATGTATCTGAATTATGGCATGCCAACCCATTTTCTAAAGACATAATATAGTTATATCATCTCATCCTGTTTACATAGTCATCATATTTTAAATTATGTCATTCTATCCGTGAATTATATCATGCCATCATGTTTCCATCGATGGCATGTTTGTGATTTATGGCATGCCAACCACTTTAATAGACACATCGTATAGTTATATCATGTCATCCTGTTTACATAGTCATCATATTTTGAAGTATGTCATTCTATCATGTTTAGTTAGCCATCATACATGTGAAATTGTGTCATGCTATCCTGTTTAATTAGGCATCATATATGTGAAATTATGTCCTGCTATTCTGTTTGCTTAGACAACATAAATGTGAATTATTTCATGCCCTGTTTTCTTCCCTACTATCCATTGCACTGTCTATCTTACAATGTCTATACATTCAATTACTTTTCTTGTTTATCAGCCATTTCAATTGGAGGAGTGATGGCAGATATCGTGGGAGTAAAACACAGTCTTGAAAAGATCGTGCTACACGTCGATGCAGATAGAACCACGGTTGTACTTGCCCAAGAATCAGCCCCACCACACATAACCCACACTCATGCAGATTGTACCCCTACCCAGTTGGACAGAGAACTAGCTACACCCCTTCTAACCCCAACCCCAGCAGATAGACACCCAGTTCCCGTTGACACAGCACCGTCTCCACCACAGAGCACCCAAACACAAGCAGTTAGTAAGGCAACTGCAAAAAGTGCCCAAATCACGAGGACCACCACTCCGAACCTGAAGTCAACGCTTAAAGCAGAAGAAGAATTGTTCTCAGGTCAGGTTCCGTAGCTATGGTTCATACTACTTTGCTCTTGCATCACTTTATTTACTGATACCAACCAATTTCAAATTTGAAGGATGCAATTGAAACTCCAATGGCGCAACAGGTATGTTTTAAACCTGTTTCTTCAACGTGTTTGGTTGTTTGCTGTTGTAACTTGCTCTATGTTGATTTCAGTTTCAATTGAATAAACAGTTATGTTCTCATGCCATGCACATTACAAGTGTTGTTATTGCTGTGTAGTTTCCCACACTTATATTCTGTCTATGCTGCTTTGTCTTAAATAGATATGATTCGAACTGTATCTATCTTGATTTGGCAACATAAACTAGAATGATATAGACCATACAGTGACCATACTACAAAGATATATGTTTGTTTCATGCTGTTATCCTATCCACCTTACTACTGAACTGGTTTACCAAAATGAGTTTCATATACTACATTGTAAACCTGAGATGTGTTTGTTTGTTTCCCTTTTAGAACGCGGATAAAATATTGGAGAAGAGTACCCAGTTATGCAATGGTAAAGGAAGTAATGAAGATAAGGTTCAAGATAGTGAGACATCCCTATTGGTCTCCAAAAAAGCTGATAAAACTATATTGAGGACACTGAGACAACCCCAAAGTCCTGTCTTGATGTAGTGTTCGAGTTACTGGCTACCACTGCTGGCACCAGCTCTTCGAACTCGTTGTCTGAATCAGTTCGGCTTCTTGAGTCTCAACTTCAAGTTGAAAGACATCGATCGATGTTATGCGACAGAAGTCAAGGACCGAGGAAGTCCTGCAGAATTCGGATGCATACTTTCGGTGCAACAAAGAAGTATTGGAGGACTTAAGCGCCAAACAAGAGAAAGTTAATAAGCTTGCTAAGCATCTTGCCAGCATTATGGGTACCAGGATATTGTTTCTTGAGCTCTCATCAAGTGGTTTCAGTTCTAGACTTGTTTTGCTTCGCGTTTATATGCTTGATGTGTTCCCTATATTTGCACCGGTGGCGAACTTTGATGCCCAATGGATGTAATATGTGTAATAGCCGTGATAGCCTAGTGTAAGTTGCTTGCTTATTTATTTCCTTGTTGTCTTGTTTATTTGTTTGCTTGTAGTCGCAGTTCTTTTCTGCGGTTTGCTAGTGGTTGCAACAACCTATTTTTTAAACTAGGCCACAATAACCATGGGCTAATATTTATCGTAGTGACACCGCACCTACGGGCCGTAAAACAAGGGCCTTCTACGGGCAGTATAAACAATGGGCCTTCCACGGGCCGTAGAAACAATGGGCCTTCTACGTGCGCAGAAACAATGGGCCTTCTACGGGCGTATCATCAATGGGCCTTATACGGCAAGATGATCGATTGGCAAACATGGGCCAATAACGAGTCGCATTATGGCCGTAAACGGGCTAGAGTTGGAATCGTCCGTTCATGGGCCGACCATAACAGGCCATCGTTAATAGGTCGTATTTCATGACGCTATGAAAACAGCCCAACGTGTTAACGGACCACAAACGGGCCGACTATAACCACGGGCTGAATTTGGCCCATAAGCAGAAAATGACAGTAACGGGCCGTAAGTAAACGAATGCTGGAAATGAGCCCAAGAATAAATGGGCTCTGAGAAGGCCGACATATAACATGGGCTGGAAACGGCCCAACGGAATAACGGGCCCTTAATGGGTATAAAGTGATACATTTGTTCATTACGGGCCGCCACCACGGCCGTTAATGGGTGTAAAGTAATACACTGTTCATTACGGGCCAGTTTCACCACGGGCCATTAATAGGCCAAGAGTTACATAGGGCCTCATATGGGCCGAAAGACGTCATGGGCCATATATGGACCAGAAGTGAAAACGGGCTGGAATCATATTGGGTGGCCCAGATGACGCTACTGGGCCTAATTCGGATAGGGCGTAACGGGCCTTGGGTTAGCGGGCTGTAAATGGGCTATATGCGAACATGCCGTTAACATGCTTTACATGGGCGTCCCGCCACCTTTTGACCAAGTCAAATGGGCCGGCCTTTTCACAGGAATGGGCCTCTGTTGGGCCGTGCCACGTGTCGACGTATCATAGGCGCCTGCTGTCCAATGAGTGGATGACATCTGTCCCAACCTCTATTGCAAAAGGCAGTGCCTAGGAGGCGCTTAGGCACACCTAGGCGCTAGGCAACGACCAAACACCTCGCCTAGGGCATAAATGGTAGTCTAGGCAGTGCATGCAACAAATTGTTTACCCAAGCGAGAAATCATGCCATATTGCACTAAAATGCCAAACATCACATATTCAAATGGTAGTAGCTGGTAGTTAACTTATTTATCTGCCCTAAATTAACATTAGTACACATATAATAACCACAAATACACCATGATAGTAGAATCTATATTACCGCCTAGGCACTAGGCGAAGGCTAGCCGCCTTGCTTACGCCTACCGCTTTTTTCAACCTTGTCCCAACGGTGAGCCGACACGTGTTTCCTCCAGCCAATGATGATTTTACACGTGGAAAATCCCCATTGGTCGGGGCTGTTAACGGGTTATCGGATCCAAAACCCGACCCGATAGCTTAACGGCATTCCGTTACGGTGGATGCCACGTGTCGGTCACCCTTGACGAAAGCACTTCTGTGACGCGCGATTTATCGTCATGGAAGTGGACACTTCCATGATGATAATTACGGTAATGTCGTGGAACACTTCTACGACAGCACAGGTATGACTATCTTGATTCTGTCATAAATTTGTCACGGATGTACATGCATGACAAAAAACGCGACCTACTGTGACAAACACGTATCATCACGGAACTGTATTTTTTTTTGTGTTACCTCAGACCTTCGGGTCCATAGTTAGTAGCTAGATGGCTTCTTCTCTCTTTTTGGATCTCAATACAATGTTCTCCCCCTCTCTCGTGGAGATCTATTATATGTAATCTTCTTTTTGCGGTGTGTTTGTTGAGACCGATGAATTGTAGGTTTATGATCAAGATTATCTATGAACAATATTTGAATCTTCTCTGAATTCTTTTATGTATGATTGGTTATCTTTGCAAGTCTCTTCGAATTATTAGTTTGGTTTGGCTTACTAGATTGATCTTTCTTGCAATGGGAGAAGTGCTTAGCTTTGGGTTCAATCTTGCGGTGTCCTTTCCCAGTGACAGTAGGGGCAGCAAGGCACGTATTGTATTGTTGCCATCGAGGATAACAAGATGTTTTTTTTATCATATTGCATGAATTTATCCCTCCACATCATGTCATCTTGCTTAAGGCGTTACTCTGTTTTCATGAACTTAATACTCTAGATGCATGCTGGATAGCGGTCGATGAGTGGAGTAATAGTAGTAGATGCAGGCAGGAGTCGGTCTACTTGTCTCAGACTCGATGCCTATATACATGATCATACCTAGATATTCTCATAACTATGCTCAATTCTGTCAATTGCTCAACAGTAATTCGTTCACCCACCGTAAAATACTTATGCTCTTGAGAGAAGCCACTAGTGAAACCTATGGCCCCGGGTCTATCTTCATCATATTAATCTTCCAACACTTAGTTATTTCCTTTGCTTTTTTACTTTGCTTTTATTTTACTTTGCATCTTTATCACAAAAATACCAAAAATATTATCCTATCATATCTATCAGTTCTCACTCTCGTAAGTGACCGTGAAGGGATTGACAACCCCTTATCGCATTGGTTGCGAGGAGTTATTTGTTTTGTGCAGGTACGAGGGACTCGCGCGTAGCCTCCTATTGGATTGATACCTTGGTTCTCAAAAACTGAGGGAAATACTTACGCTACTTTGCTGCATCATCCTTTCCTCTTCAAGTAAATCCAACGCAGTGCTCAAGAGGTAGCAAATATCACCATCTTTATATCTCAAAACAATTATCAAGTATCAAACTTCTCATAGTATTCAACACACTCATAAGAATTTTTTTACTAATCTTGGATGTCTGTTACCTTAGGACATTTTTCTCAATTTAAGCAAATTACCATGCTGTTTTGTAGGACTCTAAAAATAATCTAAGTGAAGCATGAGAGAACAATAGTTTCTATAAAACAAATCCACCAACGTGCTCTAAAAGATATAAGTGAAGCACAAGAGCAAAAACTATATAACTCAAAAGATATAAGTGAAGCACATAGAGTATCCTAACAAACTCTGAATCATGTGTGTCTCTCTCAAAAGGTGTGTACAGCAAGGATTATTGTGGCAAACTAAAAAGCAAATACTCAAATAATACAAGACGCTCCAAGCAAAACACATATCATGTGGTGAATAAAAATATAGCTCCAAGTAAAGTTACCGATGGAAGTAGACAAAAGAGGGGATGCCTTCCGGGGCATCCCCAAGCTTTGGCTTTTTGGTGTCCTTAGATTATCTTGGGGTGCCATGAGCATCCCCAAGCTTAGTCTCTTGCCAATCCTTGTTCCATAATCCATCTAATCTTTTACCCAAAACTTGAAAACTTCACAACACAAAACTTAACAGAAAATCTCGTGAGCTCTGTTAGCGAAAGTAAACAAAACACCACTTCAAGGTACTGTAATGAACTCATTCTTTATTTATATTGGTGTTAAACCTACTGTATTACAACTTCTCTATGGTTTATAAACTATTTTAATAGCCATAGATTCATCAAAATAAGCAAACAACACACGAAAAACAGAATCTGTCAAAAACAGAACAGTCTGTAGTAATCTGTAACTAACGCAAACTTCTGGAACTCCAAAAATTCATCCAAAATAGGACGACCTAGATAATTTGTTTATTGATCAGCAGAAATTGGAATAAATATTTATCACGTTCTGGTGATTTTTAACAATTATTTTCGTGAACAGAAAGTTTCTGGAATTTTCAGCAAGATCAAATAACTATCATCCAAGAAGATCCTATAGGTTAAACTTGGCACAAACACTAATTAAAACATAAAAACACATCTAACCAGAGGCTAGATAAAATATTTATTCCTAAAAATAAGCAAAAAGCAAAAAAAACTAAAAATAAAATTGGGTTGCCTCCCAACAAGCGCTATCGTTTAACGCCCCTAGCTAGGCATAATAGCACGGATAGATCTAGGTATTGCCATCTTTGGTAGGCAATCCTTCAATGAGACATCTATCACCCTTAGGAGTTCCTTTATTTTTATTAATTATCAAACTTCTAGGCACAAAATCAAAAAATTCATTTGTAGCAAATGGTTCCTTAATGATAGCAAAAAGATTGGGATGAATACTTGTAGATTTGAGATCCGCAGTTTCCTTACTAGAGGATTCACCCTTATTTTTAGGAACATACATAAGCTTGGCAATTTTAGTTGGAGGACTTGGAGTATTATTTACGGAAGAAAAAGCGGTTCCCAAGTTGGTAATGATACCCTCAAGTTTATCGATTCTAGTGGAATCCTGATTTATTCTTTCATTAACTATGGGTTCCTTCTCCTTAATACTTTTCAAAGTGACTCCTACTTTAGATCCATATTGGGTAATTTGGTTGTGGATCTTTTTATCCAAATTTTCAATTAACTCAACGGTAGCAACTCTATTCTCGATAATTTCAAGTCTTTGCATTACATGCTCCAAAGTTAACATAGTTCCATTAACCAAAAGAGGTGGTGAGCCAAACAAATCTATCATAGCGTTATAAGAATCAAAAGTATGGCTACCCAAGAAATTCCCTCCAGTAATGGTAACAAGGATATATCTGTACCAAGGAGTAGCGCCTACATAAAAATTGCGGACAAGAACAGAAGTAGATTGCTTCCTGGTAGATCTATTTTGAGCATTGCAAATTCTATACCAAGCGTCTTTTAGATTTTCTTCCTCCCTTTGCTTAAAATTAAGAACTTCATTCTCGGGAGACAAAGGAGAAGATAGGGGACTAGCCATAACGACAAGCAAGCGAAAAAAAGGTGAACAGAAAAGAGAGGGAGAATAAAACGGCAAGAGTGAAGTGGGGGAGAGGAAAACGAGAGGCAAATGGCAAACAATGTAATGCGGGAGATAAGGGTTTGTGATGGGTACTTGGTATGTTTACTTTTGCGTAGACTCCCCGGCAACGGCGCCAGAAATCCTTCTTGCTACCTCTTGAGCACTGCGTTGGTTTTGCCTTGAAGAGGAAATGGTGATGTAGTAAAGCAGCGTAAGTATTTCCCTCAGTTTCTGAGAACTAAGGTATCAATCCAGTAGGAGGCCACGCACGAGTCCCTCGCACCTACACAAACAAATAAAATCCTCACAACCAACGCAATAAAGGGGTTGTCAATCCCTTCAGGTCACTTACGAAAGTGAGATCTGATAGATATGATAAGATAATATCTTTGGTATTTTTATGATAAAGACTAAAAAGTAAATAAAGCAAAATATACGACGCCAGAAATAGCTTGTTGACGGGGGATTAATATGATGGAAAATAGACCCGGGGGCCATAGGTTTCACTAGTGGCTTCTCTCGAGAGCATAAGTATTATGGTGGGTAAACAAATTACTGTTGAGCAATTGACAGAATTGAGCATAGTTAGGAGAATATCTAGGTATGATCATGTATATAGGCATCACGTCCGTGACAAGTATACCGACTCCTGCCTGCATCTACTACTATTACTCCACACATCGACCGCTATCCAGCATGCATCTAGAGTATTAAGTTCAAAAGAACAGAGTAACGCTTTACGTAAGATGACATGATGTAGAGGGATAAACTCATGCAATATGATGTAAACCCCATCTTGTTATCCTCGATGGCAACAATACAATACGTGCCTTGCTGCCTTGCTGTCACTAGGAAAGGACACCGCAATATTGAAACCAAAGCTAAGCACTTCCCCCATTGCAAGAAAGATCAATCTAGTAGGCCAAACCAAACTGATAGTTCGAAGAGACTTGCAAAGATAACCAATCATACATAAAAGAATTCAGAGGAGATTCAAATATTGTTCATAGATAAACTTGATCATAAACCCAGAATTCATCGGTCTCAACAAACACACTGCAAAAGAAGATTACATCGAATAGATCTCCACGAGAATCGTGGAGAACTTTGTATTGAGATCTAAAGAGAGAGAAGAAGCCATCTAGCTAATAACTATGGACCCGAAGGTCTGAGGTAAATGTAGCGACCCGACCTCCAGCGGTCAAGCCTCTGTGTTTCTGTGCCATCCCTGGATCAGTATGCTGGCACACACAGTACATCAATGTATATATCAAAGTGCAATCACATGCATAAATAACGTAGAACTGATATATACCTCATAAGTCACAGCGGAAACAAATAGTCGGGTGTGGAGTCCCATCAACGCCATCGGCAGGTTGAGTGTAGACCGTAACCCTGTACCGTACTCTTACTCGTCGGAAGAAAGTATCTGCAACATGATACGTTGCAGCCGTGTAGGTCAATACATTGAATGTACCGCAAGATCACAACATGAGAAAACAGATGATAAAACTATACTATATGCAATATGGCTTTGTGGCTCGTGTCTCGAGTTTTGTTTATGTAAAAGCTGATTTATTTTCCCTACATCAAAGGAATAAATGAAGTCTGTACTATGGAGTTTTCTATCATGACATGGTTCCGCCAACCGATGTCTCATAGCCCAAATCATCATAAGTTGCCCACAATTAAGTTATCAGTCCGGTGTTGAGAGTTCCGAGATAGATCCAAGTCCAGATGCTCAAATTGTTCGTAACCGGGGACACGGCTAATCGATTAGGTTTTAACCCTCTGCATAGGTTTGTACACTTTACCCGCAAGATTCGATCCCTCTTTTTACGTTCTCGCACTTCAGGGTGTTTGAGAACAAGATGACCAAAACATGGTCTTCCGAAGAGTTCCCCTGACCACTGTCCGGTGCTCATTCAATCCTACCGTAGTTCTACATCTGCTAGCACCGTCCTAGCCAGAGTCACAACTAGGGTCAACCAAGCCGAGCCCATAGTGACTTGCGGTTGCACAGTAAGCTTCCGGGCATGAAGTATTCTTCCGTCTCTTTGAGTCTGGGTGAAGCTTTCCGCAAGATGTCATGGCGCTTCTCCATGCATCTCGCCAACCATCGGATTCTCCAGGTGCCCGTCAACCATCCTTCACCCAAGAGTGTGTATTGAATTCTTGTCTCGAGTCTTGAAGTCTTGAGGCCTTGAAGATGCAGTCCTTGCAGATTCCATCATGGAGTTGTCGCCATTGACGAGATCCTCCATTCTCACACCACTCCCGAGCACTCATACCAAACCCGTCTACTATAGCGTAGCATTAAAATAAAATATCGTCCCGGCTTGGTAACAGGGTGATGGGTTCCTACCTCATGCATACTACTCAACTACAAGAATTCAATATCACTACTGGAGGGTTTGTTGCGAAGATGACACTAGATGCAATAAAACACATAGGTATGAAAACATGGTCAAAGTGAACTTGCACGGTATTACTTGATGAAGATAATAACGCCTCGAATAAAGACTTGGTAGAACTATTCGTCACTCCTTTGAAAATCTATATTACATGACAATCATATAAGCAATCATCCTAGCAATCAATTCTATCAATCATAACAATACTCAATCAAAATAAAAGCAACAAGAAAACCAAGTCGAAAACCAAAGGAAAAACTTCGAAAGAAAAATTCAAGGAAAAACTAGTGGTGACCAACTCACACAAATCTTAACATAAGATTACTAAATTATTCTAATATTTTTTTCTACCGCAAAGAAAATATAAATCTAATAAAATAACAGAAAATAAATTACTAATTTACTAACTAACAAAAAGAACTAATATAAAACTACTATAACCATCTAGTGAATACTAGAACAAATATAGCAACTAGCAAAACACTAAGACAACTATAACAAAAAATCATTTATTAAAACATTAATAAACTATACTAAATAAATATAACAACTAATGTATTCACAAATAACGGAAACAAAAACAATATAACTTGAAGTGGAAAAAGAATTACTTTTAAAACTAATAAAACTATTTTTATCCACTATCACTATGAACTAAAAAGCAATTACAAAAACAGTAGCTAAACACTAATAAATAACTACAAAAATTTATCTACTGTAGCTAAACATAAACATATAACAACAAGTGAAAATCTACAAAAGGAATGAACTAAAAATAATTAAAACAATAATTACATAACTAAAACAACTATATAAGCAAAACAGTACTGTTTTTACCAAAATCTAATTTAAAATACTCCAAAACTACCAAACTGAATCCTACAGCTAAAAATTTCATAAGTGACCAGGAGCAAAAGAATTAATTAAAACCTATTTTTAAACTCAAGTTATGGCCAAAATACTAATCTGAACAAAATTTATCAAATTCAAATTTAAGCTACTCAAATTTGAAATCCAGAGACACTAACAGAAACTTCCGCAAATTTGTGACACATAGCAATTGGAATCACTCAAAAATACTATAAACTCTAAAAGATATGAATTTTCTAAGATTGCTATTTTCTGGAAAAAAAAGAATTACGAGATTTCGTGGATCTCACCGGAGTAGTCGTCGGAGTTGGGGAAGAAGATCGGATCCGATGTTGCGGTTGATCCTAGAGGAAAGGAGATCACGAGACGGTGGAGAGGAGATCATATAAACCTCGGGAGAGGTCGAGGCGGGCGGCGGCACTTGGCGGCGGGTGGTGGTCTTTCTTCTTCTGCTTGGAGAGGAGAGGAGAGGAGAGGTGTTGGTTTGATGTGTTGGAGGGGGTGCTTGGGTATTTATAGTGGGGAGGGAGGTTTTGCTTGGGGTAGGGGCAAGAAATATACTAGGATTAGGAATCCTAGGAATAAAACGGAATAACGAACGGGATCAAATCCTACTAGGATTTGTAAAAGAATAGGAAACCTTGGCTCCCTGGCTCCCTAGGTGCGTGCGTGCGATGGTCTTGGCCTTGGCCGGCCGGCTGGTTGGCGGCTTGGGCCTTTGGCCCAAGGCGCTGCGAATATATATATATATATATTTATATGTATTTTTTTTTAACAAACAGAGAGGAAAACAAAATGATAAAAAAAATAAAATGAAAATATTATATAGGCATATAATATATCAAAATTTTCAGAAAAAGATTTCCTACATAATGAACATTATTCTAGTGTTAAATAAAATACACACAAATTTAAATAAAGCAAAGAGTGCTTCTAGTCCAATAAAATCCAACAAAATTATTTTTAAATACCAAAATGACTTCAAATTAATTTCTCTCCAATTTTCTCGATGTAGGGAATCATGTTACCCTATTTTCCATATATTTGTTTTTGGAGAAAATATTTTGAATAAAACTCAAATAACTCCAAATTGGAAATAAATTCAAAAGAACTTTGGATTTAATTCTTTTAAAACTCCCAACTCATATTTCATTTAATTTGAAGAAGTCATTTTATCTTCTCTCGTGAAAATCATTGAGTTGCATAAAGTTTCAGAATTGGAAATATTTTCCAAATGAAATTCAAATATTTTCAACACCCTTGTCATTTAAATAAATGGAAGAAGTCATGTCATCTTCTCTCCAGGGTTTTGTGATGAAAAGAATTTGAATTCATGGAGATCATAAATGCAAGGTGGAAGTTTGGGAAAGTCATTTCATTCCCTCTCATTCAACTTTCAGAAAGTTTCAAATTTCACTCAATTTCACACAAGCAACCACACCACTATCAAACAAACAAGCATAAATATTTATTTAATGTAACATTCCAAAATTTAGAATTTTGGGATGTTACAGTAAACTACCCACACATCATCGAAGAGGCTATGGTGTTGATGTAGAAGCCCTCTGTGATCGATGCCCCCTCCAGCGGAGCTCCGGAAAAGGCCCCAAGATGGGATCTCACGGGTATAGAAGGTTGCGGCGGTGGAATTAGGTTTTTGGCTCCGTATCTGGTAGTTTGGGGGTACGTAGGTATATATAGGAGGAAGAAGTACGTCGGTGGAGCAACATGGGCCCCACGAGGGTGATGGGCGCGCCCCCCTACCTCGTGCCCTCCTGGTTGCTTTCTTGACGTAGGGTCCAAGTCCTCTGGATCACGTTCGTTCCAAAAATCACGTTCCCGAAGGTTTCATCCCGTTTGGACTCCGTTTGATATTCTTTTTCTGCGAAACTCTGAAATAGGCAAAAAAACAGCAATTCTGGGATGGGCCTCCGGTTAATAGGTTAGTCCAAAAAATAATATAAAAGTGTATAATAAAGCCCATTAATGTCCAAAACAGAATATAATATAGCATGGAACAATAAAAAATTATATATACATTGGAGACGTATCACGGTGTACCGGGATATGCAATGAATCAAGAGCGATATGTGTGAAAGAATTATGAATGGTGGCTTTGCCACAAATACAATGTCAACTACATGATCATGCAAAGCAATATGACAATGATGGAGCGTGTCATGATAAACGAAACGGTGGAAAGTTGCATGGCAATATATCTCGGAATGGCTATGGAAATGCCATAATAGGTAGGTATGGTGGCTGTTTTGAGGAAGGTATAAGGAGGTTTATGTGCGATAGAGCGTATCATATCACGGGGTTTGGATGCACCGGCGAAGTTTGCACCAACTCTCAAAGTGAGAAAGGGCAATGCACGGTACTGAAGAGGCTAGAAAATTGCGGAAAAGGTAAGTGTGCGTATAATCCATGGACTCACATTAGTCATAAAGAACTCATATACTTATTGCAAAAATTTATTAGCCCTCGAAGCAAAGTACTACTACACATGCTCCTAGGGGAAGGGTTGGTAGGAGTTAACCATCGCGCCATCCCGACCGCCACACAAAGGATGGAAATCAATAAATACCTCATGCTCCAACTTCGTTACATAACGGTTCACCATACGTGCATGCTACGGGAATCACAAACTACAAAACAAGTATTTTTCAATTTCACAATTACTCAACTAGCACAACTATGATATTACCACCTTTATATCTCAAAAGAATTATCTAGCATCAAATTTCTCATGATATTATAATTAAAGAAAATTGCCATGCTGTTTTAAGACTCTCAAAATAATATAAGTGAAGCATGAGAGAACAATAGTTTCTATAAAACAAATCCACCACCATGCTCTAAAAGATATAAGTGAAGCACTAGAGCTAAACTATATAGCTCAAAAAATATAAGTGAAGCACATAGAGTATTCTAATAAATTCCAATTTATGTGTGTCTCTCTCAAAAAGGTGTGTACAGCAAGGATGATTGTGGTAAACTAAAAAGCAAAGACTCAAATCATACAAGACGCTCCAAGCAAAACACATATCATGTGGTGAATATAAATATAGCTCCAAGTAAAGTTACCGATGGAAGTAGACAAAAGAGGGGATGCCTTCCGGGGCATACCCAAGCATTGGCTTTTTGGTGTCCTTAGATTATCTTGGGGTGCCATGGGCATCCCCAAGCTTAGGCTCTTGCCACTCCTTGTTCCATAATCCATCAAATCTTTTACCCAAAACTTGAAAACTTCACAACACAAAACTTGACAGAAAATCTCGTGAGCTCCGTTAGCGAAATAAAACAAAACACCACTTCAAGGTACTGTAATGAACTCATTATTTATTTATATTAGTGTTAAAACTACTTTATTCCAACTTATCTATGGTTTATAAACTTTTTTACTAGCCATAGATTCATCAAAATAAGCAAACAACACACGAAAAACAGAATCTGTCAAAAGCAGAACAGTCTGTAGTAATCTGTAACTAACGCAAACTTCTGGAACTCCAAAAACTCTACCAAAATAGTACGACCTATACAATTTGTTTATTGATCTACTGCAATTGGAATCAATATTTTATCACGTTCTGGTGATTTTTAATAATTGTTTTCGCGAACAGAAAGTTTCTGGAATTTTCAGCAAGATCAAATAACTATCATCCAAGAAGTTCCTATAGGTTAAACTTGGCACAAACACTAATTAAAACATAAAAAAAATCTAACCAGAGGCTAGATCAAATATTTATTCCTAAACATAAGCAAAAAGTAAAAAACTAAAAATAAATTGGGTTGCCTCCCAACAAGCGGTATCGTTTAACGCCCCTAGCTAGGCATAAAAGCAAGGATAGATCTAGGTATTGCCATCTTTGGTAGGCAATCCATAAGTGTCTCTCATAATAGATTCATATGGTAGTTTAATTTTATTTCTAGGAAAGTGTTCCATGCCTTTCTTTAATGGAAATTGTAATCTAATATTTCCTTCCTTCATATCAATAATTGCACCAATCGTTCTAAGGAAAGGTCTACCAAGAATAATAGGACATGAAGGATTGCAATCTATATCAAGAACAATAAAATCTACGGGCACATAGTTCCTATTTGCAACAATAAGAACATCATTGATTCTTACCATAGGTTTCTTAATGGTGGAATCCGCAAGGTGCAAGTTCAAAGAACAATCATCAAATTCATGGAATCCTAGCAAATCACACAAAGTTTTTGGAATCGTGGAAACACTAGCACCCAAATCACACAAAGCATAGCATTCATGATCTTTAATTTTAATTTTAATAGTAGGTTCCCACTCATCATAAAGTTTTTTAGGGATAGAAACTTCCAACTCAAGTTTTTCTTCATAAGATTGCATCAAAGCATCAATGATATGTTTAGTAAAAGCTTTATTTTGACTATAAGCATGTGGAGAATTTAGTACGGATTGCAACAAGGAAATACAATCTATCAAAGAGCAATTATCATAATTAAATTCCTTAAAATCCAAAATAGTGGGTTCATTGATATCTAAAGTTTTAACTTCTTCACTTTTATCAATTTTAGCATCAAGATCTAAAAATTCAGAATTTTTGGAACGCCTTCTAGGTAAAGGTGGATCATATTCAGTCCCATCATTATCAAGATTCATATTGGAAAACAAAGATTTAATAGGGGACACATCAATAACTTTTAGATCTTCATTTTTATTTTCATAGAAACTAGAAGAACATGCTTTCACAAAGCAATCTTTCTTAGCACGCATCCTAGCGGTTCTTTCTTTGCACTCATCAATGGAAATTCTCATGGCTTTGAGAGACCAATTGATATCATGCTTAGGTGGAATAGATCTAAGTTTCAAAGAATCAACATCAAGAGAAATTATGTCAACGTTCCTAGCCAATTCATCAATCTTAGGCAACTTTTCTTCAAGCAAAGCATTGAAATTCTTTTGCGAATTCATAAATTATTTAACACTAGTCTAGAATTCAGATGGCATCTTATTAAAATTTCCATAAGAATTCTTGTAGGAATTACCATAATTATTAGAGGAATTACTAGGATACAGCCTAGGATTAAAGTTTCCTCTATACGCGTTGTTACCAAAATTATTCCTACCAACAAAATTCACATACATAGATTCATTATTATTCTCAATCAAAGTAGACAAAGGCATATCATTAGGATCAGAAGAAACACTCTTAGTAGCAAATAATTTCATAAGTTCATCCATCTTTCCACTCAAAACATTAATTTCTTCTATCGCATGCGCTTTTTTATTAGTAGATCTTTCGGTATGCCATTGAGAATAATTAACCATAATATTATCTAGGAGTTTAGTAGCTTCTCATAAAGTGATTTCCATAAAAGTGCCTCCCGCGAACGAATCTGAAAGATTTCTAGAGGCAAAATTCAATCCGGCATAAACATTTTGTATGATCATCCACAAATTCAAACCATGTGTAGGGCAATTACGTATCATTAATTTCATCCTCTCCCAAGATTGTGCAACATTTTCATGATCAAGTTGCTTAAAAATCATAATATCGTTTCTAAGAGAGATGATCTTAGCGGGAGGAAAATGCTTAGAGATAGAAGCATCTTTGCACTTATTCCATGAACCAATACTATTTTTAGGCAAATACGAAAACCAAGCTTTAGCGCGATCTCTATGCGAAAAAGGAAATAGCTTCAATTTAACAATATCATTGTCCACATCTTTCTTCTTTTGCATATCGCACAAATCAATGAAGCTATTTAGATGGTTAGCGGCATCTTCACTAGGAAGGCCGGCGAATTGATCTTTCATGAAAAGATTCAATAAAGCAGCATTAATTTCACAAGATTCAGTATCGGTAAGAGGAGAAATCGGAGTGCTAAGAAAATCATTGTTGTTGGTATTGGTAAAGTCACACAATTTAGTATTATCTTGAGCCATCCTGACAAGCAAGCAATCCAACACACGAGCAAACAAGGAGCGAGCAAAGAAAAGAGGCGAACGGAAAAGAGAGGGCAAATAAAACGGCAACGGTGAAGTGGGGGAGAGGAAAACGAGAGGCAAATGGCAAATAATGTAATGCGGGAGATACGTGTTTGTGATGGGTACTTGGTATGTTGACTTTTGCGTAGACTCCTCGGCAACGGCGCCAAAAATCCTTCTTGCTACCTCTTGAGAACTGCGTTGGTTTTCCCTTGAAGAGGAAAGGGTGATGCAGTAAAGCAGCGTAAGTATTTCCCTCACTTTTTGAGAACCAAGGTATCAATCCAGTAGGAGGCCACGCTCAAGTCCCTCGCACCTACACAAACAAATAAAAACCTCGCAACCAACGCAATAAAGGGGTTGTCAATACCTTCACGGTCACTTACGAAAGTGAGATCTGATAGATATGATAAGATATTATTTTTGGTATTTTTATATTAAAGATGAAAAGTAAAATAAATGGCAATAAAAATAGCTAAGTGTTGGAAGATTAATATGATGGAAAATAGACCCGGGGGCCATAGGTTTCACTAGTGGCTTCTCTCGAGAGCATAAGTATTATGGTGGGTGAACAAATTACTGTTGAGCAATTGATAGAATTGAGCATAGTTATGAGAATATCTAGGTATGATCATGTGTATAGGCATCACGTCCATGACAAGCAGACCAACTCCTGCCTGCATCTACTACTATTACTCCACACATCGACCGCTATCCAGCATGCATCTAGAGTATTAAGTTCTAAAGAACAGAGTAATGCTTTAAGTATGATGACATGATGTAGAGGGGTAAACTCATGCAATATGATGTAAACCCCATCTTGTTACCCTCGATGGCAACAATACAATACGTGCCTTGCTTCCCCTGCTGTCACTGGGAAAGGACACCGCAAGATTGAACCCAAAGCTAAGCACTTCTTCCATTGCAAGAAAGGTCAATCTAGTAGGCCAAACCAAACTGATAAATCGAACAGACTTACAAACATAACCAATCATACATAAAAGAATTCAGAGGAGAAAATATTGTTCATAGATAAACTTGATCATAAACCCACAATTCATCTGTCTCAACAAACACACCACAAAAGAAGATTACATCGAATAGATCTCCACGAGAATCGTGGAGAACTTTGTATTGAGATCCAAAGAGAGAGAAGAATCCATCTAGCTAATAACTATGGACCCGAAGGTCTGAGGTAAACTACTCACACATCATTGGAGAGGCTATGGTGTTGATGTAGAAGCCCTCCGTGATCGATTCCCCCTCCGGCAGATCACCGGAAAAGGCCCCAAGATGGGATCTCACGGGTACAGAAGGTTGCGGCGGTGGAATTAGGTTTTCGTGGATGCTTCTATTGGTTTGGGGGTACGTAGGTATATATAGGAGGAAGAAGTACGTTGGTGGAGCAACATGGGCCCCACTAGGGTGGACGGTGCGCCCAGGGGGGTAGGCACGCCCCCTGCCTCGTGCTCTCCTGGTTGCTTTCTTGACGTAGGGTCCAAGTCCTCTGGATCACGTTTGTTCCAAAAATCATGTTCTCGAAGGTTTCATTCCGTTTGGACTCCGTTTGATATTCTTTTTCTACGAAACTCTGAAATAGGCAAAAAAACCAACAATTTGGGCTGGGCCTCCGGTTAATAGGTTAGTCCCAAAAATAATATATAAGTGTATAATAAAGCCCATTAAACATCCAAAACAGAATATAATATAGCATGGAACAATAAAAAATAATAGATACGTTGGAGACGTATCAAGGCGCGCCCCACCCTCGTGGGCCCCTCGTAGCTCTACCGACGTACTTCTTTCTCCTATATATACTCTTATACCCTAGAAACATCGCAGAGAGCCACGAAACCACTTTTCCACCACCGCAACCTTCTGTACCCATGAGATCCCATCTTGGGGCCTTTTCCGGCGATCTGCCGGAGGGGGAACCGGTCACGGAGGGCTTCTACATCAACACCATTGCCTCTCCGATGAAGCGTGAGTAGTTTACCACGGACCTTCGAGTCCATAGTTATTAGCTAGATGGCTTCTTCTCTCTCTTTGATTCTCAACAAAAGTTCTCCATGATGTTCTTGGAGATCTATTCGATGTAATACTCTTTTGCGCTGTGTTTGCCGAGATCCGATGAATTGTGGATTTATGAACAAGATTATCTATGAATATTATTTGGTTCTTCTCTGAATTCTTATATGCATGATTTGATATCTTTGCAAGTCTCTTCGAATTATCGGTTTAGTTTGGCCTACTAGATTGATCTTTCTTGCAATAGGAGAAGTGCTTAGCTTTGGGTTCAATCTTGCGGTGTCCTTTCCCAAAGGATGAGGGGCAGCAAGGCACGTATTGTATTGTTGCCATCGAGGATAAAAGATGGGGTTTATATCATATTACTTGAGTTTATCCTCTACATCATGTCATCTTGCTTACTGCATTACTCTGTTCTTATGAACTTAATACTCTAGATGCATGCTGGATAGCGGTCGATGTGTGGAGTAATAGTAGTAGATGCAGAATCGTTTCGATCTACTTGACACGGACGTGATGCCTATATTCATGATCATTGCCTTAGATATCTTCATAACTATGCGCTTTTCTATCAATTGCTCGGCAGTAATTTGTTCACCCACCATAATACACGCTATCTTGAGAGAAGCCACTAGTGAAACCTATGTCCCCCGGGTCCCTTTCTTATTATATTGCATCTCTTTTATTTACATCGCATTTTGTTTACTATTTTGCAATCTTTACTTTCCAATCTATACAACAAAAATACCAAAAATATTTACTTTACTATCTTTATTAGATCTCACTTTTGCGAGTGACCGTGAAGGGATTGACAACCTCTTTATCGCGTTGGTTGCAAGGTTCTTGATTGTTTGTGCAGGTACTAGGTGACTTGTGCGTTGTCTCCTACTGGATTGATACCTTGGTTCTCAAAACTGAGGGAAATACTTACGCTACTTTGCTGCATCACCCTTTCCTCTTCAAGGGAAAACCAACGCATGCTCAAGAGGTAGCAAGAAGGATTTCTGGCGCCGTTGCCGGGGAGATCTAAGCCAAGTCAAGACATACCAAGTACCCATCATAAACTCTTCTCCCTCGCATTACATTATTTGCCATTCGCCTCTCGTTTTCCTCTCCCCCACTTCTAAAACGATTTTCGAAAAGATTTGCCTTTTTCTTCGCCCTTCTTTCCGTTCGATCATTTGTTTGCTTGTGTTACCATGTGCCTTTTATATGCTTGCATCTTCGCTTGCTAAAAATCTAATTATATGGATCGTCATCCACTTGCTAATCTTTTTAAAAGATCCAATTGTGATGAACCAATTGCTAGTGAGTTGAGTGCACTAGATTATCTTTATGAGGTTTTGCTTGAAATTTGTGAATCCGAAAATTGTGATGAAGTGTTGAAAGAAGAAATTTATGAAGTGATTCACGATAGCTCCTTGAATGAAAAGCATGATTGCAATGATATTATTATAAATTCTATTAATGTCAATTGTGTTAATGATATGCAAAACCCTAAGCTTGATTATGCTAGTTTTGCTATGTCCACTACTTGTTGCAATGATCATGATCGGGGTGATTCTTTGTATGATCTTGAAAATTTATTTAAGCCTCATGATGAATATGAGATTGATAATAATGTTTGCAATAATATTAAACGTGTGTTTGGAAGAGTGTCAACTTTGGATCCCACGTATTTGGATAATGTTCAATCTTATGCAATTTTTGATAAAAGTGGGTTTGGAGAGGTCATGACTTTAGTTAATGTTGATCCCACTATTTTGGAAGAGTGTCAACTTCACATGCATGTGGATCGTGTTGAGAATATTATGTGATAGCTATATTGTTGAATTTCTATATGATCCCACATGTAATTATTATGAGAGAGGAAAATATGGTTGTAGAAATTTTCATGTTACTAAATTACCTCTCGTTACGTTGAAATTGCTATTGTTTCTTTTTCTTCCTTGCATATGATAGTTTTTGCTTGTCTTCGTAATTTGTTTGCCTATAAGATGCCTATGCATAGGAAGTATGTTAGACTTAGATGTGTTTTTACATGATATATGATGCTCTCTTTATGCTTCAATTCTTCTCTTTTATGTGAGCATCATTGAAATTATCAATGCCTAGCTTAATGGCTTTAAAGAAAAGCGCTTGTTGGGAGGCAACCCAATTTTATTTTTGTTCTTTGATTTTTGCTCCTGTTTAGTAATAAGTAATTCATCTAGCTTATATTTACATGTGGATTTACATTTTAATTAGTGTTTGTGCCAAGTAGAACCTTTGGGAAGACTTGGGTGAAGTCTTTGCGATCTTGCTGTAGAAAACAGAAACTTTTGCGTTCACGAGATTAGCTGTCTTTTTTTACTGGAGAGTGCTTTTAGGTTGATTCTTTTTGAAGATGATTAATAGACAAATTCCTCACGTCCACCAATTTATTTCAGAATTTTTGGAGTTACAGAAGTATTCGAACAAATCAGATTGCTACAGACTGTTCTGTTTTTGACAGATTCTGTTTTTCGTGTGTTGTTTGCTTATTTTGATGAATCTATGAGTAGTATCGGGGGGTATGAACCATAGAGAATTTGTAATACAGTAGGTTTAACACCAATATAAATAAAGAATGAGTTCATTACAGTACCTTAAAGTGGTGGTTTATTTTCTTATACTAACAGAGCTCAAGAGATTTTCTGTTGAAGTTTTGTGTTATGAAGTTTTCAAGTTTTTGGGTAAAGATTTGATGCATTTTGGAATAAGGAGTGGCAAGAGCCTAAGATTGGGGATGCTTTGGAAGGCATCCCCTCTTTCGTCTTCGTCTATTGGTAACTTTACTTGAGGCTATATTTTTATTCACCACATGATATGTGTTTTTCTTGGAGCGTCTTGTATGATTTGAGTCTTTGCTTTTTAGTTTACCACAATCATCCTTGCTGTACACACCTTTTGGGAGAGACACACATGAATCGGAATTTATTAGAATACTCTATGTGCTTCACTTATATCTTTTGAGCAAGATAATTTTGCTCTAGTGCTTCACTTATATATTTTTAGAGCACGGTGGTGGTTTTAATTTATAGAAATTACTGATCTATCATGATTCACTTATATTATTTTGAGCGTCTTTTAGAATAGCATGCTTTGGCTATAAAATTAGTCCTAATATGATGGGCATCCAAGATGGGTATAATAAAAACTTTCATATAAAGTGCATTGGATGCTATGAGAAGTTTGATTCTTTATGATTGTTTTGACATATGAAGATGGTGATATTAGAGTCATGCTAGTTGAGTAGTTGTGAATTTGAGAGATACTTATGTTAGAGTTTGTGATTCCCATAGCATGCACGTATGGTGAACAGTTATGTGATGAAGTCGGAGCATGATTTATTTTTTGATTATCTTCCTTATGAGTGGCGGCCGGAGACGAGCGATGGTCTTTTCCTACCAATCTATCCCCCTAGGAGCATGCGTGTAGTACTTCGTTTCGATAACTAATAGATTTTTGCAATAAGTATGTGAGTTCTTTATGACTAATGTTGAGTCCATGGATTATACGCACTCTCACCCTTCCACCATTGCTAGCCTCTCTAGTACCGCGCAACTTTCGCTGGTACCATAAACCCACCATTTACCTTCCTCAAAACAGCCACCATACCTACCTATTTTGGCATTTCTATAGCCATTCCGAGATATATTGCCATGCAACTTTCCACCGTTCCGTTTATTATGACACGCTTCATCATTGTCATATTGCTTTGCATGATCATGTAGTTGACATCGTATTTGTGGCAAAGCCACCATTCATAATTTTTCATACATGTCATTCTTGATCCATTGCACATCCCACTACACCGCCGGAGGCATTCACATAGAGTCATATTTTGTTCTAAGTATCAAGTTGTAATTCTTGATTTGTAAGTAAATAAAAGTGTGATGATCTTCATTATTAAGAGCATTGTCCCATATGAGGAAAGGATGATGGAGACTATGATTCCCCCACAAGTCGGGATGAGACTCCGGACGAAAAATAAAAAAATAAAAAAAAAAGCCAAAAAAGGGAAAAGGCCCAAATAAAAAAAAGGGAAAAGGCCCAAATAAAAAATGAGAGAAAGAGAGAAGGGGCAATGCTACTATCCTTTTGCCACACTTGTGCTTAAAAGTAGCACCATGATCTTCATGATAGAGAGTCTCCTATGTTGTCACTTTCATATACTAGTGGAAATCTTTCATTATAGAACTTGGCTTGTATATTCCAATGATGGGCTTCCTCAAAATGCCCTAGGTCTTCGTGAGCAAGTGAGTTGGATGCACATCCACTTAGTTTCTTTTTGAGCTTTCATACACTATAGCTCTAGTGCATCCGTTGCATGGCAATCCCTACTCACTCACATTGATACCTATTGATGGGCATCTCCATAGCCATCGATACACCTAGTTGATGTGAGATTATCTTCTCCTTTTTGTCTTCTCCACAACCACCATTCTATTCCACCTATAGTGTTATGTCCATGGCTCACGCTCTTGTATTGCGTGAAGATTGAAAAAGTTTGAGAACGTCAATAGTATGAAACAATTACTTGGCTTGTCATCGGGGTTGTGCATGATTTAAATATTTTGTGTGATGAAGATAGAGCATAGCCAGACTATATGATTTTGTAGGGATAGCTTTCTTTGGCCATGTTATTTTGAGAAGACATGATTACTTTATTAGTATGCTTGAAGTATTATTATTTTTATGTCAATATTAAACTTTTGTTTTGAATCTTTCGGATCTGAACATTCATGCCACAATAAATAAAATTACATTGATAGTTATGTTAGGTAGCATTCCACATCAAAAATTCTGTTTTTATCATTTACCTACTCGAGGATGAGTAGGAATTAAGCTTAGGGATGCTTGATACGTCTCCAACGTATCTATAATTTTTTATTGTTCCATGCTATTATATTATCTGTTTTGGATGTTTAATGGGCTTTAATATGATCTTTTATATTATTTTTGCGACTAACTTATTAACCGGAGGCCTGGTGCCAGTTTTTGGTTTTTTGCCTATTTTAGAGTTTCGCAGAAAAGGAATACCAAATGGAGTCCAAATGGAATGAAACCTTTGCGATGATCTTTCTTGGACCGAAAGCAATCCAGAAGACTTGGAGTCGAAGTCTGGAACTCCACGAGGCGGCCACAAGGCAGGAGGACGCGCCCAGGGGGGTAGGCGCGCCCCCACCCTCGTGGGGCTCTCGTTGCTCCACTGACGTACTTCTTTCGCCTATATATACTATTATATCCTAGAAACATCGCAGAGAGCCACGAAACCACTTTTCCACCGCCGCAACCTTCTGTACCCGTGAGATCCCATCTTGGGGCCTTTTTCGGCGATCTGCCGGAGGGGGGATCGATCATGGAGGTCTTCTACATCAACACCATTGCCTCTCCGATGAAGCGTGAGTAGTTTACCACAGACCTTCGGGTCCATAGTTATTAGCTACATGGCTTCTTCTCTCTCTTTGATTCTCAATACAAAGTTCTCCACGATGTTCTTGGAGATCTATTCGATGTAATACCCTTTTGCGGTGTGTTTGCCGAGATCCGATGAATTGTGGATTTATGAACAAGATTATCTATGAATATTATTTGGTTCTTCTCTGAATTCTTATATGCATGATTTGATATCTTTGCAAGTCTCTTCGAATTATCGGTTTAGTTTGGCCTACTAGATTGATCTTTCTTGCAATAGGAGAAGTGCTTAGCTTTGGGTTCAATCTTGCGTGTCCTTTCCCAAAGGATGAGGGGCAGCAAGGCACGCATTGTATTGTTGCCATTGAGGATAAAAAGATGGGGTTTATATCATATTGCTTGAGTGTATCCCTCTACATCATGTCATCTTGCTTAATGGGTTACTCTGTTCTTTTGAACTTAATACTCTAGATGTATGCTGGATAGCGGTTGATGTCTGGAGTAATAGTAGTAGATGCAGAATCGTTTCGATCTACTTGACACGGACGTGATGCCTATATTCATGATCATTGCCTTAGATATCTTCATAACTATGCGCTTTTCTACCAATTGCTCGGCAGTAATTTGTTCACCCACCGTAATACATTCTATCTTGAGAGAAGCCACTAGTGAAACCTATGGCCCCCGGGTCTCTTTCTTATTATATTGCATCTCTTTTATTTACATCACATCTCGCTTACTATTTTGCAATCTTTACTTTCCAATCTATACAACAAAAATACCAAAAATATTTACTTTACTATCTTTATTAGATCTCACTTTTGCGAGTGACCGTGAAGGGATTGACAACCCCTTTATCGAGTTGGTTGCAAGGTTCTTTATTGTTTGTGCAGGTACTAGGTGACTTGTGCGTTGTCTCCTACTGGATTGATACCTTGGTTGTCAAAACTGAGGGAAATACTTACGCTACTTCGCTGCATTTAACATCCCAAATTTTCAATTTGGAATGTTATACATAGAGCATCATTGCATATCATATTTTTCATTGCATTTTTGCTCGATCCTAGAAATTCTACACAACTCAAGGACCCACGCGGAGAGTTGGGGATTTTCGTTATTTTCATATTTGAGTTTTCTCAAATTTTGAAAATAGGATCATTTGATTTTAATTATTTTATCTTTAATTATTTTTATTACAAAAATATGAGAGAGGGAATAAAATGATTTTCCCAAAATAAAGAAATAATGAAGATTTAATAATAAAATCAAATAAGATTTTATTTTGGAGTTTTTCGCTTTTTATTTGAATTTAGGAAAAATGCGCGTTTTTTAAACTTGCATTTAGGCCCCAAATAAATGTTCATTAAATCCGGCTTGATTTTAGAAGCCGGGGAAAATTCATTTCGGGATTTTTGGAGTCCGTTTAGTACTTCTTTTTATTTTTTTTCGAGCGTTATTATTTAAAAAACGCAGACCGCCTTATCGGCCGCAGCACTGCAGCGGGACTCCGCCGGGCGCTTTTATAAGCGGAGCCGCCCGAGCTCCCAGCCCACACGAGCGCCTGCCCGCCTCAAACCTAAACCCTAGCCGCCACGCCGCCGCCAGGCCAGGTGCCTCCGCCTCACGAGCCAGCCGAGGTTCGCCATTTTGATTTCCGTGTTTTTTTTTATAAAAACCAAGCGGTTTTTATTCGCTTTTTTTCTGTTTTACTTTTTATATTTTTTTATTTTTTCTTTTTTTCTTTTTCGGTTTAGGCTAATTAACGAACGTTTGTTCGTTAGTTCGTTAACCCGTTCGTCATTTTTCTTTTTCTCGGATTTAATCCGCGATTTTTCTGATCGCGATTCCAGATCCGATTTTCGTTTTAGTATAACTTTTCATTGCTTATCGGAATCAGCGATTCAAGCGCTGGAGTTTCGCCTCAAACCCTCTTTCCGAATAATCTACTTAAACAAGTTTTTGCTTCTGTAAAATTTGACCTAGATCCAGATTAGTAGAACGAAGCTGTTTTCTTTCGCCGTTTGACTTTCGTTGCTTCGTTTGATTTGATTCTTTTGCAAACCGGAGTTCTTAAGTTGAACTATCTGGTTAGATCTATTTGAGTTTTACCTGTGCATTAGATGAGTAGTTATTGTATGCTTGTTTGTTTGTCTGCGATAGAATACCCGAGTCGCCACTTTGTTACTTCGAGTCTCTAGGTTTCGCGGATCATCAGCAAGGCAAGTAACACTTTGATCATACTTTCCTCATACCCAGTTTTTATGCATTAGATCTACCCTCAAACACTTGCATGAATAGGATCTAATTAAATTGTGGGTTATGGGAAGTAGTTGAGGTAGTACCTATTACCTGTTTTATTATCAAGCCCTTGGGAGTTACTTCTACGTTTGCTTATTATGCTATGCTATGCTAGCAGACGTGGATTGGGTGAGTGTATCCATGACAGATGTGAGATTTTTATTTAATGGTTTATTTAAGGTGGCAACTTAAACACACGTCTGGGTGGATTGAGGCAACTGGTTTCTATCAGACTTGCTCAGTATTTTCTTCTGCCGCCACCTGTGCTCAAAGGGATCATGAGATTATTCAAACTAGAAACTTCCGTGTGCAGCCACAAGCCATTATGGGCTCTGGCGTAGTTGACTAAGTTGTGCGAACTCTTACGGGTAGGCTAGCTGATGTAGGGGATGTAGGTTGGTACGGTCTACCCACATGTAAGGTGCTAGCGCTTCGAAGACTATGTCTCGGCCATCCGTCTCTCAAACACCATGAAGTGCGAGAAACCAAACGGAGGCGATCGAGTCTTGTGGGGAAAAGTGCGCAAACCTCTGCAGAGTGTATAAATTAATCATGGTTAGCCGTGTCCCCGGTTATGGACATCTTGAGTATCTAGTACTTGGATATCATGTGAATCTCATCATGTTACTTCTAAATTAATATTGTTGGGTTTTGTTAATGAGTACTTTTAATTGGGATTGAGAATGTTGTCAACCATTCTCAATGTTTCACAACCACCATGATAGTTAAATAAATTTATTCCTTTGCAGTAGGGAAAAATTGGCTTTATGCAAAACTGTAACCATAGAGCTTTCCACCAGCCACATATGCATGTAGTATAGGCTATTCATTCCATTATTCTCTATGTGTTACATTGCCAGCATATTCCATGTGCTGACCCGTTTTCGGGCTGCAACGTTTCATGTTGCAGACTTTCCAGACGACGAGAAAGGTGCATAGGTCGTGGTTCTATACTCAGTGATGCCGTTGGAGTTGATGGACTCGCTTATTCTTCCAAGCCTTCCGATGTTATCGTATTAGATGGCCTTAAGCCATATTTATTTTATTAAGTTCTCTCTTGAGACATTCGATTATAATAAGTGTGTGATTGCTACTCTGTTATAAATCCTTCAAGTATTGTGTGGTGTCAGCATTACTGATCCAGGGATGACACTGAGCACAGAGATCAGACTGTTTGAGGTCTGGTCGCTACAAAGATGGTATCAGAGCACACGCTGACTGTAGGACACGACCACTAAGCTAAAGCCCTAGATCACTACTCTCTCTTCTCATTTCTAAGTCCTCATCTTTTCTACTCTTTAGGATGACGGAAGCAAGGATCAAGTTCACCCAGCCGGATGAAGATACACCCTTTGGACGACACCTGAAGGAAGTCACTAAGTACCTTAACATCGGATTACCAAGCTTCACCGGGACCTACAATTCCACTTTACCCGAAGAAGAGCGCTGGAAGATTAAAGCTCAAGTTCCCGGAAGGACTTTTGCGCCAATCACGGAGCCCATAAAGAGTGTTTTCAATGCACCAACCTGGAGTCTGGGAAAGAGCATGGCAGCTCACATAACCATGGGGCGCATTGGAGAAGTTTACAAAGAAGACCTCAAGGATACTATCTACCAGATTTGCGGGCGCCGAGATGAACAATGGGGGATAGTTGGCACTAAGAAGGATAGATCCATTACCGCTTTCATCCAGGAGTTAAACCAGCACATTCGTCGTCAGGAGAACCAGATGTGCGCAGACATGATGGAGTTGAAGATAGCAAAAGCCAAGATTATCGAACTAGAAGGAGAACTGAAGGCCACTCGCAAGGACTACATGGAGGAGATTGTAGCTCTAGTGGGACAAAATGGCGATCTTAAGGAGAAGATTGAAGAACTCATCGGAAATTCAGCACCCGGAGGAGAAGATGAAGATAGCACCTGTCCAGAGAACTACATCATCATCGACGACACCGATTCCGATCCTAGTGATGATGATTACGAAGATGAAGCTGGAGCAGATATCATGGAGTCTTCATCGGAGCAGTTTTTCTAGTTGACCACCATAACAGTAGTAGATTACCCCCATGTTATTTTAGTTTTAGTTCAGCACTTTGTAACGATAGATAGACCGTTGTATGCCCTTGGTTGAATTGATTGGAGTGATGTTGTGTGTTTTGTCTCATGTGCATATGGGTAGTGTTTCTCTCTAGACCTCATTCTATTCTAAATTCTCGTCTTTTCTTTAAACCCCTCAGATGCCTCCGAGACGCGACCCCGGATTTGTTTTCCCACTAGAGATCACTCAGTTCATTCAGCAGCAGAATGCCTTGATTCAAACATTGGTACAGAACCAAGGCAACAACAACAACAACAACAACAACAACAACAACAACAACAACCCACCGCCGCCACCACCTGTTGACCATCTGACTCATTTCTTAAGGCTGAATCCGCCGGTGTTTTCCAGTAGCACCGAGCCGATTGTTGCAGATGATTGGCTCCGTAAGATAGGGAGGGAGTTGACCACCGCAGGATGTACAGATGGAGAAAGGGTGAAGTTTGCCGCACATCAGCTTGAAGGACCGGCAGCAAGATGGTGGGAGAATTTTACACCACTTACCTCAGAGACACCGCCACATGGGACCGGGCCACAAGCTTTTCAGACTTGCCCATGTTTCAGCAGGAGCTATGGCCATGAAGAAGCGTGAGTTTCGCAACTTGCGCCAAGGAGGACAGACAGTTGGCCAGTATGTAGATGATTTCATTAAGCTAGCACGTTATGCCCCGGATGACGTTGCTACAGACGCGGCTAAGCAGGAGAAGTTTCTAGAAGGCCTGAATGATGAGCTGAGCATGCAGTTGATGGTAGCCACCTTCAATAACTACCAGGACTTAGTAGACCGTGCTCTCATGATTGAAGGGAAGCAGCAGCAGATTGACAATCACAAGAGGAAGTATGGACAGGGGAAGAATAACTCTGGAGCTCAGCAGAAACTTCGCTTTACCCCGAAGCCAGGAGGACAATTTCAGCATACCCATGGAGGAGGTAGCTCGCACAACCATAATGGCACCAAGAATGGGAACGGGAATGGAGGAAGCAATGGACAAAACCGCACCAACCCGTCAACACCATCCAAGGTAGACCTGAGCCACATCACTTGCTTTAAGTGCCGCAAGACCGGACATTATGCAAACGATTGTCCAGAAGGCCAGAATGGAAATGGCAATGGAAGCTCAGGAAAGAAGCCGAACCCTTTCAACAAAGGACAAGTGAACAACGTCACCGTGGAGGAGGTTGAAGCTCAGCCAGATGCAGTAATAGGTAAGTTCCTGGTTAAGTCATTTACTGCAGTTGTTCTTTTTTATACTGGTGCATCGCATTCATACATATCAAGGGGATTTGTGGATAAGTATAAATTACCAACCCAAGCCCTTAGGTTACCCATGCTAGTAACCTCACCCGGAGCAGAATACATGGCTAGTATATGGTGTGATCGACTGCCATTAAGGATTGGACACTATGTTTTTCCCTCGGACCTAATAGTTCTGGAATCCCAAGGATTGGATGTGATATTAGGCATGGATTGGTTATCGAAGTATGGAGGGAACATAGATTGCGCCAGTAACTCAATTTTTCTTACCACCCGAGAAGGAAGGAGAATCAAGTATGTATCACGGCATGAGCCGAGGAGAGCACATGTAAATTCCTTATCAGGAGTTGTGCAGGAGGAAGTACCAGTGGTAAGGGATTTCCGGACGTGTTTCCTAAGAGTTGCTGCATGCCACCGGATAGAGACATTGAGTTTCTGATTGAATTACTGCCAGGCACTGGGCCGATATCTAAGAGACCATATAGGATGCCAGCCCAAGATTTGGAGGAAATTAAGAAGCAAATTAAGGAGTTACTGGATAAAGGTTTTATTCGCCCAAGTTCTTTGCCTTGGGGATCACCAGTACTTCTAGTGGAGAAGAAGGATGGATCATTAAGAATGGTTGTTGATTACCGAGGATTAAATGAAGTGACCATTAAGAACAAGTACCCACTACCGATGATCAATGACTTGTTTGACCAGTTGCAAGGAGTAAGGTGTTTTCCAAGATCGATTTGCGATCAGGGTACCATCAGTTGAAGATTCGAGAGCAGGATATACCTAAGACGGCTTTTACCACTAGGTACGGGCTGTATGAGTACACCGTTATGTCATTTGGTCTGACTAACGCACCTGCCTATTTTATGAACATGATGAACAAAGTGTTTATGGAGTTTTTGGATAAGTTCGTCGTGGTGTTCATTGATGATATTTTGGTTTACTCGAAGAATGAAGAGGAACATAAGGAGCATTTGCCTTTGGTACTCGAGAAGCTCAGAGAACACCAATTGTACGCCAAGTTCAGCAAGTGTGAGTTTTGGTTGAAGGAAGTTGGATTTCTTGGACATGTTATATCCGGAGAAGGTATAGCAGAGACCCCACTAAAGTTGTCATTTGAATAAATCGGGAAGCGCCAACAACAGTTGAGAGATCCGGAGTTTCCTTGGACTAGCAGGATACTACCGAGATTCATTGAGAATTTCTCAAGGATTGCGAAGCCTATGACAGAATTATTAAAGAAGGATACCAAGTTCATTTGGACCGAGGAGTGTGAAGCTAGTTTCAAGAGTTGAAGAAACGCTTTGGTTACCTCACCAAGTTAATTCTGCCAGATCGGACCAAGGATTATGAGGTGTATTGCGACGCTTCACGTCGAGGACTTGGAGCAGTGCTTATGCAGGAGGTAGAGTTGTTTCGTATGCTTCACGACAGCTTAAGCCTCATGAGTTAAACTATGCTACGCATGATTTGGAGTTAGCAGCCGTAGTGCATGCGTTGAAGACATGGAGACATTTCCTCATTGGAAATCATTGTGAGGTGTATACGGATCACAAGAGTTTAAAGTACATCTTCACGCAGAAGGAGCTAAATCTCAGGCAAAGGAGATGGTTGGAGCTCATCAAAGATTATGATATGAGATTGCATTATCACCCCGGAAAGGCTAACGTTGTAGCAGACGCGTTGAGCCGTAAGAGTCACGTCAACACATTAATGACGGGAGAAATACCAAAGGAGTTAGCCGAGGATCTTCGAGAGCTATGTTTGGAAATAGTTCCGAGAGGCTATGTAGCAGCATTGGAGATTCAGTCAACTTTGATGGACAAAATTAGGGAAGCTCAGAAGACTGACAAAGAGATTGCCTCTATAAAAGAGAAAATGAGCGAAGGAAAAGCAAAGGGATTTCGTGAGGATGAGCACGATACCCTATGGTTTGAGGACCGTGTTTATGTGCCCAATGACCCGGAGATCAGGAAGTTGATTCTACAAGAGGCACATGATTCACCATATTCGATTCACCCAGGAAATACCAAGATGTATGTGGATTTGAAGAATACTTTCTGGTGGACCGGAATGAAGAAGGATATTGCAGAGTATGTAGCAGTTTGTGATGTATGTCAGAGGGTGAAGGCAGAACATCAGAAGCCAGCAGGATTGTTACAGCCATTGCCTATACCCGAATGGAAGTGGGATAAACTAGGTATGGATTTCATCACGGATTGCCGAGACTCGCTCAAAGCTATGACTCGATTTGGGTTATAGTCGATCGTTTGACGAAGGTAGCTCATTTCATTCCAAAAAGACTACCTACAAGAAGGCCAAATTGGCCAAGATATACATGACCAGGATTGTATGCTTGCATGGAGTTCCGAGGAGTATCGTGACGATAGAGGAACCCAATTCACCTCAAAGTTCGGAAGCGGTTGCGAAACTTTGGGAACCAGGCTGGAGTTTAGCACAACTTTTCATCCGCAGATAGATGGACAAACCGAGAGAGTCAACCAGATTTTGGAGGATATGCTTAGAGCTTGTGCTTTGGATTATGGATCAAGTTGGGATGACAACTTGCCGTATGCGGAGTTTTCTTATAACAACAGCTTACCAAACCAGTCAAGATGGCACCTTCAAGCCTTGTACGGAAGGAGGTGCAGGACCCGTTGTTGTGGGATGAAGTTGGAGACCGCCAGTTGTTTGGACCAGATTTGATTAAGGAGTCTGAACAGAAAGTAAAGTTGATTCGCGATAGGCTCAAGGTAGCCCAGTCAAGACAGAAAAGTTATGCGGACTCAAAACGCAAGGAGATAGAATACGAAGTCGGAGACAGAGTTTATCTTCGAGTATCGCCACTTTGAGGAGTTAAGCGTTTTGGAGTTAAGGGAAAGTTAGCGCCTCGATTTGTAGGACCTTATCGTGTTTTGGAACGTATGGGAGAAGTTGCGTACAAGTTGGAATTACCCGAAGGATTGTCAGGAGTTCATGATGTGTTTCATGTTTCTCAGTTGAAGAAGTGTCACGCAGAGATGGCCGATATACCACTGAAAGATACCGTGCCACTGGAAGCGATTCAGTTGAATGATGATTTGACCTATGAGGAGAAACCGGTTAAGATTCTGGAGTTTGCCAGCCGAGTCAACCGCAGCAAGGTCATTAAGTTTTGCAAAGTTCAGTGGAGCCACAAAACTGAGGATGAAACCACCTGGGAGCGAGAGGAAGATTTGCTTAAAGACCATCCTCACCTATTTTTTAGCCAACCCGAATCTCGAGGGCGAGATTCATCTTAAGGGGGTAGGTTTGTAACATCCCAAATTTTCAATTTGGAATGTTATACATAGAGCATCATTGCATATCATATTTTCCATTGCATTTTTGCTCGACCCTAGAAATTCTACACAACTCAAGGACCCACGGGGAGAGTTGGGGATTTCCGTTATTTTCATATTTGAGTTTTCTCAAATTTTGAAAATAGGATCATTTGATTTTAATTATTTTATCTTCAATTATTTCTATTACAAAAATATGAGAGAGGGAATAAAATGACTTTCCCAAAATAAAGAAACAATGAAGATTTAATAATAAAATCAAATAAGATTTTATTTTGGAGTTTTTGGCCTTTTTATTTGAATTTAGGAAAAATGAGCGTTTTTCAAAATTGCATTTAGGCCCCAAATAAATGTTCATTAAATCCAACTTGATTTTGGAAGCCGGGGAAAATTTATTTCGGGATTTTGGAGTCCGCCCGAGCTCCCCAGCCCACCCGAGCGCCCGCCCGCCCCACGCCCAAACCACGGCATTGCCATGAGAGCCGACGCCGCCCGAGGTTCGCCGCCGCCTCGATTTCCGTGTCTTTTTTTTCTGTTTTATATTTTCATTTTTTATTTTATTTTTTTATTTTTTATTTTTTTCTTTTTCGGTTTAGGCTAATTAACGAACGTTTGTTCGTTAGTTCGTTAACCCGTTCGTCAATTTTCTTTTTCTCGGATTTAATCCGCGATTTTTCTGATCGCGATTCCAGATCCGATTTTCGTTTTAGTATAACTTTTCGCTCGTTTATCGGAATCAGGCGATTCAAGCGCCTGGAGTTTTGTCTCGAAACCCTCTTTCCGAATAATCTACTTAAATAAGTTTTTGCTTCTGTAAAATTTGACCTAGATCCAGATTAGTAGAACGAAGCTGTTTTCTTCCGCCGTTTGACTTTCGTTGCTTCGTTTGATTTGATTCGTTTTGCAAACCGGAGTTCTTAAGTTGAACTATCTAGTTAGATCTATTTGAGTTTTACCTGTGCATTAGATGAGTACTTATTGTATGCTTGTTTGTTTGTCTGCGATAGAATACCCGGAGTGCGCCGCCTGTTACTTCGAGTCTCTAGGTTTCGCGGATCATCAGCAAGGCAAGTAACACTTTGATCATACTTTCCTCATACCCAGTTTTTATGCATTAGATCTACCCTCAAACACTTGCATGAATAGGATCTAATTAAATTGTGGGTTATGGGAAGTAGTTGAGGTAGTACCTATTACCTGTTTTATTATCAAACCCTTGGGAGTTACTTCTACGTTTGCTTATTATGCTATGCTATGCTAGTAGACGTGGATTGGGTGAGTGTATCCATGACAGATGTGAGATTGTTATTTAATGGTTTATTTAAGGTGGCAACTTAAACACACATCCGGGTGGATTGAGGCACTGGTTTCTATCAGACTTGCTGTATTTTCTTTGGACCGCCACCCAGTGCTCAAAGGGATCATGAGATTATTCAAACTAGAAACTTCCGTGTGCAGCCACAAGCCATTATGGGCTCTGGCGTAGTTGACTAAGTTGTGCGAACTCTTACGGGTAGGCTAGCTGATGTAGGGGATGTAGGTTGGTACGGTCTACCCACATGTAAGGTGCTAGCGCTTCTGAAAGACTATGTATCGGTCATCCGTCTCTCAAACACCATGAAGTGTGAGAAAACAAACGGAGGCGATCGAGTCTTGTGGGGAAAAGTGCGCAAACCTCTGCAGAGTGTATAAACTAACCATGGTTAGTCGTGTCCCCGGTTATGGACATCTTGAGTATCTAGTACTTGGATATCATGTGAATCTCATCATGTTACTTCTAAATTAATATTGTTGGGTTTTGTTAATGAGTACTTTTAATTGGGATTGAGAATGCTGTCAACCATTCTCAATGTTTCACAACCACCATGATAGTTAAATAAATTTATTCCTTTGCGGTAGGGAAAATTGGCTTTATGCAAAACTGTAACCATAGAGCTTTCCACCAGCCACATATGCATGTAGTATAGGCTATTCATTCCATTATTCTCTATGTGTTACATTGCCAGCATATTCCATGTGCTGACCCGTTTTCGGGCTGCAGCGTTTCATGTTGCAGACTTTTCAGACGACGAGTAAGGTGCATAGGTCGTAGTTCTATACTCAATGATGCCGTTGGAGTTGATGGACTCGCTTATTCTTCCAAGCCTTCCGTTGTTATCGTATTAGATGGCCTTAAGCCATATTCATTTTATTAAGTTCTCTCTTGAGACATTCGATTGTAATAAGTGTGTGATTGCTACTCTGTTATAAATCCTTCAAGTACTGTGTGGTGTCAAGATTCTCGATCCAGGATGACACTAAGCACGAGATCGATCGCTTGAGGTCCGATCGCTATCTCGCATCACCCTTTCCTCTTCAAGGGAAAACCAACGCATGCTCAAGAGGTAGCAGGACGTCACGCTCCTGCGGACAGTGAAGTCCGCCAAGGGGTCTGGGATGCCCAGACTTTCGCGTTCCACGTCCTCCTTGGCCCATATGGACCTCTTCCCGTCGTAACCACGGCTTCCGAGGTGGTGGCACCCCATGTTCCTCTGTTGAAGCCCCTTCATGTACTTCGACTTTTTTTGGCAGCTTCGGCCTCGCAAGCCGCCTTGAATATTTCAAACTTCTCTTTCGTGATTGTCGGATTATCCTTTACAATCTCGGAGTAGGGTTCCTTTTTGTTGACGATCCGATGTTTCATCCTTGCTTTCTAGGCGGCCAACGCGTCGCTAAACTTGGTCATGGCGTGTTTTTATCTTCTTCATTGCCAGGTCCTTATCTGGATTTTTATAATCATTTTCATTCCGGCCCGGGAACAAGAATATCTGGTGCAGCTTCTTTAGGAGGGAGGACCTCATATTATCTATCTTCTTTAGTTTCTCATCATTGATAGTAGCGGTTGTCCGTACGATGCAGCCTATTTGATTGTCGTAGCACGATTGCGCTTCCTCGGGCGATGTTGGCTCAAAAATGCCGTCGTCCATCTCCGTGACCACCAGTCTAGTAGTCATGAGCTGGTTTGGGCGTCATGGCCTCTTTGCTTTCGATTCTAGACCGGATCCGCTAGTCTCGGCGCCGGTCTCGGCGCCGGTCTCAGTCTCAGCGTCGGTCTGCATGTCGGTCTCAGTCCCCGATGCGATAGGTGGGCCTAGCAACAACATCCATTGATCGTCGGCAATGCTCAAAAATTCGTCTGCCGCCAGGTAGACGTTGTCGCAATCACCAGAACCCTGTCCTTCATCGTTGCTAGCCATGTTTCCTACGATTAAATCTAGTCAAATAATTCTAGACCTAATAAAATGAATAATGACATAAAAAAGGCCTATGTTTTGCAAGAACGTTGACTCCTTCCCGGTGCGGCAAATCCCGGGCACTCGATATGTCCTAGTTTGTAGCACAAGTCATGCCGAAATTCACAGAAAATTTCGGCATGACCTTTGCTAAAAAGTGGACGAATCGAGCACCTGAAATTTGCCGGAACGGAAATGATTCGACATTTCGGCAAAACATAGGCCACTCGGAAACTCAAGAAAACATTTGCCGGAACGGAAATGTTTGACACTTCAAGAAAATCTACAGAAATCTCATGCTCTCTCAAACTCAATTCAAAAACCAAATATAGATTATATTTAGTTAACTACTGAACTAAATTTTACTCTAAACTAAACCCTACTGCCCTAATTAACATCTAGTTAAACAAACTCAATTCAAAAACTAAATCCTACTGAACTAATTAACATCTACATTATTTACTACTTAACATATGTTATTACCCTAACTAAAAAACAACTACTATTAACCCTACTGCCCTAGTTAACTAGTACCACCACTACTACTAATTAACATCTAGTACTACTACTACTACTAAAAAACATTATCTATGAACTCTACTACTAATTAACATCTATTACTACTGCTAATTAACATGGCAGGAAGAAAATGCAGAGAGAGAGGAGGGGTAGGGGCTTACAAAGAGGGGAGAGACGGTGGCGGGGAGGTGCTCGATGACGGAGGCAGGGGCGGGGAGGGCGGGCTCGGGCTCAGACAGCGGCGGTCCTGGGCGGGCTCGGGCGGCGATGAGGTGAAGGGCGATGGCGGCCAAGTCGAGGGCGGCGATAGTGAGATTGAGGGCGGCCTCGGGGGGAGATAGTGAGGTTGCGGGCGTCAACGTCGGCAGGAGACGACGGTGAAGTGGGGCAAGGGATTTGGGGGAGAAGTGGTGGCCGGGGGAAGAGAAACCACTAGCTAAGTCAAACATAGCGGTAGCGTGTTACTGAAAACACGCTATAGCTAAGTTAGCTATAGTGTGTTTCAATAAACGCGCTACTGCTATGCCTTTCTCTTTTTTCCTTTTTCATTTATTTTTCTTTACATTTTATTTTTTTTCCTTTCTCCTTTTTCTATTTTTTTCATTTTCATTTACTTTTCTATTTGTTTTTCATTTTATTTTATTTTCGTTAGTAGTAGCGCCTTTCTACGTAAACGCGCCGCTACAAAAATATTAGCGGTAGCGCTGTTTCTATAAGATCGTTACTACTATGTGTAGCCTATCGGCTTTGTAGTGGGAATTTTAGTAGCAGCGCTTTTATCGTTAGACGCGCTACTGCTATTTAGCACTAGCGAGCTTTTTTAATAAGCGCTGCTGCTAAAGTGCTGTGTATAAGGTTTTCCCTAGTAGTGAGCCGCCGCCACGTATCGTGTGCTAGACGGTCCATCTGAATTTCCTTTTTTTTATTTTTATGTACATGTTTTTGAATTTTATATGGTTTTTTTTTCATTTTATGCTTGATTTTCCATGCATAAAAAATCATGAATTAAATATTTTGTGCTTCCACAATAAGCACAAATTTGCTTTTCGTGAAGGCATAGATTTGCTTCTCGAAAAGGGAAAATAATTTGCACGATTTTCTTTTTGCTTCTCTTGGAGGCTGATACGTTTCAAACGTATTTATACTTTGATTGTTTCATGTTATTATCATAGCATTTTACATACTTTTGACATCAATTTATATTATTTTTATTTGAACTAACCTATTAATCCAGTGGCAAATGCCAGTTCATGTTTTCTATTATTTTTGGTATTTTGGTGAAAATTTCACGGAACCGGAATGGCCTGAATTTTTTTTTGAATTATAGAATAGAGGACTCCTGTATCCAGGGGATGGAGGCCAGTGAGCCATGAGTGCTCCATAATGGCAGGCGACACGGGTAGGCCTCTACTTGCGTGGGGAGGTGGGTGTGGCTGGTCCGTGAGACAGTTTGAGCACTTCTTTCGCCGCAAGAAAACTCTTTTTATGAAAAAAAATCATGTAATAAAATCAAACCGATCAGAGTTATGGATCTCCGGATATTAAAGAAACGATGGTCGGCCTTAGAAACATTATCGAAAGTAGAGAGAAACAAAGAGCAAAGACATCCAATCTCGGAGGGGCTATGGAATATGCATATTTATGTGGTTGGGCATAAAAACCTGTACTGCCTTTTTTGCACTATATTGTGTATATATAATCTTGAATCATCTAGCGATGTTTTTGACATGTTAGGTCCCCAAAAGAATACAATGGGACCACAAAGTTATGTTTGTCCAATGAAGAACCTATATTTGCTGCCAAAATAAACAAATAGTTGGAGCTTCCATAATATGTTTACACATAATCTATACGAAACCAATTGATTTGGTACAGTTTCATTGCCAAAACTATACAATAGTAATCAGACCAAAATCGGAATACCTCTACAGAAAAAAATAATGTGATTGTTAGAGGAACAGAGAGGGATCAGTGGAATCAATATTTATTGCTTGAGCCTCATGGGCATATATATAGGAGTACATGATCAACTTGGAGTACAAGACAAGGCAAAACATATCCTATCTATCTCGTATTTCTAACTAATTATAATACTCAACATCCCCCCGCAGTCACAACAGTAGCGATGCAGACGGTGAGACTGGAGAAGAATCCGAAGGTAAGCCAAAGGACACCCCCGACAGTGATGAATACATGAAGCAATAAAAATGTTCTGGTCCACATCTTTTATGCGACATCGAGAGACAAGACAAACTCAATCTATTGATACACGAGCAAGACCGTGGGCCGTCTTTTATGCGACCCCGACCCAGTCAAAATAATTTTTCTTCTTACTCACTATATGTATGATTGTGTGGGTAGTTTTTTCTAATCAACCCGCAAAAAATTGTTCCTACACATCAGCCTGCAAAAATATTTCCCACTCACCCTTGCCCCCTCTCACTTTTCATCCTGGTTCGTCCCTGTGTTTATTCTAGGAATCTTTTTAAGTTTCTTCACTTGGCACAATTTCAAAACTATACCTGCATGCAAGAAGTAAATATTACAAAGTTACCTGCAATTGCACAATAATATACTAAGCCATCGGGAAGAAGATCTTAGCTACCTTCAATGGTAAGAAAAACTCACATTGTCTCCCTGCAATAAGTACATGCATATTGAGGTGAAATAAAAATTAGCGCAGTATGAATAAAGCTATGAATATTTAGCACACTAATCCCATAGAAATTTTGTTGGGATGTAGGATTCTTATGTTTTAAATGGCACCAAAGAAATTTTTTCCTATAGGACTCCTACCCTTATGGCCTCTTTCTTTATTGACCAACCAGCAGTAGCCCTGCTTTGCATTAAGAAGAGAGGTAGAGGTATAGTGTCATGTTCTCGTGTATTTAGCACCGGAAAAACAAAGGAATTCTACTAAGAGGTTTGAATGAAGACCTTCAAAATGGAGTAAAATGAATCCTATGGAAAAAATCCCTAAGGATTCCAATCTTGTAAATCAGACGATCACCATAGAACTTTTTTCTAAGAATTTAATTTCTCCAATAATTCTATGGAATTTCTTTGAATGAAAGGAGCCCTGCAATTTCTAGGTTTTCCCTTTGTTCCAAACAGCCCTCAAATAATTACCATGTGTTCGATCAAGATCTGATGTACCTGAGGTCGTTTCTGCTAAGAACATCTGCAATAGAAGATATAAATTTGGAGATGTAAAAATGGGTGTTGTATAATTTACATCATCAAAAAAGTCCCAACTCCAACGGATGATGTATATTTGGTGATGTAAAACTAGTGCTCCAGCAGATGATGTAAATACATGATGTAAAATCAGTTCAACTACTACATCATTTCAAACATAATTTAAACATAGCAAATTAGTTTGAAGCAAAGATAGCTCTTATAATGTAATTAAACATAGTTCAAACTACTACATCCATCAAACTACTACTACTCTGAGTCTACTTTAACTTCATAAAATGCAGTGGAGCTCGTATCAGGCGGCGACCAAGCTTCAAATGCGGCAAGGCGGGCCGGTAGAGCTTGAATCAGGTGGTGGCCAAGCTTCAACTGAGGCGAGGGGAGGCGGGGCTCGAATCGGGCGGCGGCCGACGGGGGGCGGTGGAAAAGTTGGGCGGATGCGGCCGATTTGCAAGCAGGGCGGCCAAAATGCGGCGGAACCAGTGGTAGGGGTGGGGGAATCTCGCTGCAGGGTGGTGCGGCGAGGTCCAGCGGGCGGCGACGCGGTGGCGGCTGTGCGACGGGAGGCAACGAGGTGGTTGCACTGTGGTTGGGGGTAAAGAAGAAGTGGTGGTTGGCGGTTGGCGCACGGTTGGCCACTTTACATATGGGTTTACATCTTCAGTGGTTGATGATGTAAATTGTCAATCTTCAAGTGTTGTATTTTACATCGTTCGATGCAGGTGATATAAAATTTTATACATCTTCTTGGAGCAGCGTTCTGAGGCCTTGGGTGTAAAAGTTAGTTATTTATACACCCGCAAAAAAAAACTTAGTTATTTATACATTTACATATATGCTCTAAGAATTTGACCTTAGATGTATATCGGGTTTTTCCTTATATGGAAGTTGTTCTAATAACGTCAGCTAATTCGGCACGGGTAAGCAAGATCAAGCAGTATCGGCCGATTCGGCCCCACGACCACCACGCCAGAGAATACGCCCAGTGCTGAAGCGTAGCAGGTGCAGAGAACACGGCACGGAAGGCAGAGAGATAACCCCAACAAACTCCCAAGAAACGAAGCATGGGGACGCAAGCGGCGCCGGCGACCAGCGAGATCGCGGCGGTGGGCGTGATCGGCGCGGGCCAGATGGGCTCGGGCATCGCCCAGCTCGCCGCCGCCGCCGGCTGCGGCGTCTTCCTCCTCGATTCCGACCCCGCCGCCCTCTCCCGCGCCGTCGCCTCCATCTCCTCCTCCCTCGGCCGCCTCGTCTCCAAGGGCCAGCTCTCCCAGGTGAGGACCCGATCCCCTGGCCTCCCCCACCTCGCAAAGTGACGCTGTCCGTTAACACTTCTAGTCTCTCCTGGTCACAGGCTGCGTGCGATGATTCCGTGAAGCGGATAAAGTGCGTCTCCGACGTGGAGGAGCTGCGGGGCGTGGATCTTGTGATTGAGGCCATTGTTGAGTCTGAAGATGTCAAGAAGAAGCTGTTCGTGGAGCTGGACAGGATCACCAAACCTTCTGCTATTCTTGCCTCCAACACCAGCTCCATTTCTATAACCCGGCTCGCCTCTGCTACCAGCCGCCCCTCTCAGGTGACCACCAATCTGGATTATCCCAGCAGTCGCTTTTAGCTACACCAGTTGCTTGCTTGTCCGGAATTTACATAGGATAGTGATGCATACCTTATCAATTGCAATTGGGGCGGCAGTTTGTGAATTATAACGACCCCATTTGTTACGTTGGCGGCTAGATTTGCCTCTGCTATGCATGCTAAAATTTATGCACGGTTAAATAGGATTGCATACTCTGTAACTTCAGAACATGTCTTCGAAATGAAAAAAATTCAGTGTTGTGTGATTTCTGGTTGCACAAGTGCTGGTACAAGGCACTCCTGTAGTTTCTTAATTTATCAATACTCTGGTTTTCATGTTTTTATTCTTTTTGGAGCTTCTCTCCATGATAGTAAGAAGTTAAAGAGATTTCCATGGTACAGGTGATAGGCATGCACTTTTTCAACCCTCCTCCTATCATGAAGTTGGTTGAAATAATACGAGGAGCTGATACATCAGAAGAGGTTTTCTCTCAAGTTAAATCTTTTTCTGAAAGGTAAGTGAAAGCATCCTATTGCACTTCCTAAGCACACTAAGCATAGTCTTAAATGCTAGATCTTGTTTCTGCTTATTATTTTAGGAACTCTGAAGTAGAACCTACTCGTATGTAACTGGTTGTTGTTTAGATATAAGTGCTAGCCAGAACTAGCGTTCTGTAAACACAAATGTACCACTTCCTATTGTTAATTGATTCATTCAGAACACAACAAACTTTCCATACTCTGGAATTCAAGTAAATTTTAGGTCCAAGTCAGTCTTTACCTGGTAACCTAGCATTTTCATTGGAAATAAAATGTGTCTACCTTTGAAAGATCTCATTTGGCATGTTTAGTTTTTGGTGTGAATTGCCATGCTACCTACTAAACCACTTAAAAATTGTGCAACATACAGACATAATTGGTTCAGCCAAGCTGGCTCGAAACTTATGTGCCTTTTAACCATGAAACTGTCTAATGATTTTGATCTTTGCAGGATTGGGAAGACCGTTATATGCTCACAAGATTACCCCGGCTTCATTGTAAATCGCATCCTAATGCCAATGATTAATGAAGCATTTTGGGCACTTTACACGGGGGTAGCAACCAAAGAGGACATCGATACAGGGATGAAGCTCGGCACAAATCATCCAATGGGCCCTCTGCAGCTTGCTGACTTCATAGGGTTAGATGTTTGCCTTTCAGTACTTAGGGTGCTCCACAACGGGCTAGGAGATAACAAGTACAGCCCTTGCCCTCTCCTTGTCCAATATGTCGACGCCGGACGACTTGGAAAGAAGCGGGCACTAGGTGTTTACTCTTACAGGAGAAGCTCTTCATCTGTTAAACCCAAGTCATCTCTGTAAACATATCAATGCGGCTGTTGAGCAAAGAAATGAAGTTGTGTATGTATTCTGTATATCAGTGGAAGAAAACAAAAAAGACGAAAGGTGGTACTTGTGGTCACCAAGCATCGGAATAACAGGCTTAGGGCATGTACAATGGTTGATAAGATAGTCTTATTTTAAGTCTTGCATGTAATTTAGAGATAACAAAAAAATATGTCTACAATGAGTCATCTCTTAGTCTTATCTTTAACAACTAGCTATTCCTGAAAATATGGTTAGACATATTGTGCTAAGAGATCATCTCTTGTCTTCTCTTAAATAAGAGAAGAAAGCCTTTTCTTATGATTTCTCTCTCCTTCACCTCATCATTTATCCTATGTGTCATTTTTAAGATAGCACCATTGTACATGCCCTTATGCGGGCTTGGTTTTGTAGAATTGTCAAATAAGATTACCCAAAACAATGGGTGTTTAGGGGTTCAAGGTGCCATGTGAAACTTTTACATGTAAAAATCATGAAATTTACATACTTGGATACCTGAAAATCCATGCCTGGGCTCTTCCAGACTCTGTACTGACTGTGACACAGTATGCAGTTTCAAGCGTTACAGTCTTACAAGTTACAACGATTAGATCGGCAGCTCCAGAAATTACCCCTACGCTGTTGGAGCGTGCGCAGCAGCAGCCGTGCTGTTCAAGCACAACAGCAGATCGGCAAAATAAATGCACTTCAGCAGATCGGCAACATAAATGCACTTCTGTTGATCGTCACGACCTTGAACCAAAAGAAGCCGCTGAACATGAACGATATCAAGTTTTTTTTACATCATATTCCCCTCCATATTCAGCTCAATAAGGAACGGAAATTTTCTGAGGTTCAGATATAAGAATCCAATGAGTTCTCCAGAAGCGTATCAGTTGGTAACAACATATACATATCACTGTGCTATGCTCTAGGTGAGACTGGGCCGTCACACGGATCAAACTTCACAATCGTTCTCGCATCAGGGAGCAAAGGGTGCTTAATTGGTCTGTGTCCTTTCTTGTACCAATAATTGATAATGTACGCTTCCAGCTTTCTAACCTGAGGAAGCAACACAAGGTCAGAACCAACTTGAGACTGCAAAATACTCCCTCCGTAAAGAAATATAAGAGCATTTAGATCACTGAAGTAGTGATCTAAATGCTCTTATATTTCTTTACAGAGGGAGTATCTACGAAAAACTAGCACAAGCAAGCCACATACTTGAAGCTGTTAAGGGACAGGAGAGACATAAAAGATTACATGGGCTGTGCGTTGCTCTAGACAATGGGCCTATATAAGATGGGCATCATATCTATACTATCTATATAGTGTGCCAATTTAAAGAAATTGAATCCAAGCATCGGAATGCTTTGTCAGTTGTTCATTGGGCTTCATCAGCTGCCTCGCTTTGATTTGTGGCTACAGTAGCGTTCACAATTATCTAGGTCATTCCAGAAACATCCATGAATTAGAGCACCGAGTCACCGACCCCACCCGTCACGCCGCCGCTTGCTCCCCGCCTGCCCCCTCACTACATAAACTCCCCTTCCTGATGGACCTCGAGGACCCACTATGCCTGTCACAGCTGGCCAGTACTGCTCTCCAAATCACGTCACTAGGCCACTAGTTGGTTGGAGTCCACCGAGTCGCCGCATCTGCTGGAGCCGCACAAATCCCATCACAAAGCAGACGCCAGCAGTGGTACATTGCCTGGTGTTGGACCGTCGTGCTGCTGTTGGCTCCATATATGTTGGAAGGAGAAATGTGAAGAACATGAGAGCTTTGAGAGGTAAGAAAAGGAGAGTTGGGTGACAAGAACTAACCGACAAAACAAGTGGCATGATGTCATAGTACTAAGTCCAACAGGCGGTCAAAAATTAAACAAAAAATAAAGGGTAAACAAATCCAACCAGTGTATCCACGCACACATACATGGTGTCAATGACTAGTGGGCATTTCTGGGAGTCAAGGACGTCTTAAATGTACAGTAAAACATAGGATAGGTACATCAGTTTGGTACACATGGTATGTTCCTTGTATGTGATAATTACTGAGTTTTAACATGCGAAAAATGTGAAGCTAACTAATACACTTAACAGAAGCATGACCATCCAGATCAAGTTAGCAAGTCACTTCCACAAGAAAAGTATCAGCCAAAACTGAAATAAGGGAAGAACTAGAGATCACAACAATTGACCACCTTGGTCTAACATCCAGTGTGGGGTTGCCTCATAACTTGACTTACGTGAACATAAAGAACATACTTCCTCCTAACCAAAATGGAAATCTTTTACGACGAGTGGCTAGCTCGAGCAGGTTTGTGTGCTCACTAGCTGCCACCGCGTTTGTGGCTCTACCTCCGTAGGGTGGCTGCTCATGTTTCCTCTTCTTTAAGGAAATGCCACCAGGCGTGTCAGGGTCTCACTTACCAGCGTAGGAGGAGACGTAAGGCAGACACAGCAAAAAACGTGCAATCTAGCTGTTAGGAAAGAGGATTTGATTATGGGAAAGGTTTTCTCCGTTATCTTCAAATCTGTTGGAGTTTATATTCTTATCCTTTCTTAGCCACCAAGTTGTAACTGGACTACATATAGTCCCTGCTTGTGATCAATAAAGACAAGCAAGAATAATCCCGATTTCTCATCCCCTGCTATCTGCGGCTCGAACCTCCTCTCTCTCCTCTAGACAGCCACGGGTAAAAGAGACGGCCAGCCTCATCCTTCTACCAGCCACAATCACAACCTCCGCTCCTATCCTAAACCCTTCTTCTCACCTTTACAAACCACAACCCATGACAAGGGGCTAGTCCCTGGTTGGTCGAGTTTTTTCAAGTCTTTTAGGACATGATACAGACTTCAAGGTGATCTTTTGACCGTCAGTTCTGTGCAAACATGTGTCCTCACAAATAAATAATTATATTCATGATAAATTTTGTAATATCAGTTTGATAGTTTGGATGTTATTATTTCTTCTTTACAGATGGTCAAACTATGAAATCCTCAAATTTTGACTGGTAAAATTCAAAACGAAATATGGATCAGAGGTAGCATCTCTCAAGATTATCACATCCCTTGATTACAAACAAACTTTGATAGGTAAAATAGTTGAATGCGAGTAGCATAGTTGTGAAAAAAAATTCAGAGGATTATTCAATCTAGTAACTGACTGGCAAAAAATCACAATAATCGATTGGTTTTTCAATGGTTTAATCAGTAGATAAGAATAAATCATCCACAAGAAAACAACAGACTAGCAAGTAACAGATAAAAGCTCATGCTTGGTATATGGTGTTATCTTTGTACTTAACTGTTTATTTCCTTTATTTTCAAGGTTGCTAATGTTGTTAAATTTCATACAAAAACATAGAGAATGGGTCTTACCTTTCTGACAATGTAAGATTCACCGACAAAACTCAATGGCTCGGTAAATACAGTAAGAAAACCATTCCTATTTCCATAGATAACATCAGTAAAATATCTATCACCAACCTGGAAAAGGTGGGGAAAATATTAAAAAATCAATACATACTAGTATTAAGTAAGAACAGTCTGAACTGATAATAGCCATTCCTACCAGCACAAGATCTGAAGCCGAGCAGTCAAAATAACTCTCTATTTCCTTAGCTGCTCCAGCAGGCTTCTTTGCATCTGCAAACAATAGAGGAAACGTATAAATGTATTATCCCTATTATTTTTTATGTGTACAGATAAGACAGGAAGCTTCTGCCTCACAGTCAAATTACATTTCAGAAAGAAAGATGATATAGAAACAGACTCAATAAGCATCTAAATGCAAGTTTGCAATACAGAATTTTAGTGCTTTGGTATCATGAGATGCAATTCATATTAGCATCATAAATATATGTGGTGACAGGTTAATCATCTTATTTTCATAAAGATGGCATTAGACTCCGATAGTTTGCAAAGCTCCCATTTCCCTAAGGAGAACAATTTACATGACGAGAGGACCAGGCGCATACACCATTCAGATATTTTGGAAGAGAATATTCTAGAGCTATGAGTTGTCTGGGCACTTACCATGCCTAATCACATGAACCCCGTCGATAGTCGCCTCAATCGTACTGGCATCCGACCCATCTGGATCATACTGCTTCAACCCTGCACCCGGCCAAACACATCAATTCCGTCACCAGGCAAACATTCCGCCCAATGGAACGTTTTCTGAGAGCAGACCAACCAAGTCAGACCTGCGGAGTTGCTGTAGACAGCGATGGCGCCGGGGAAGGCCGCGCGGCACTGGTCAAACGAGGTGGTGAGCAGCGGCCAGAGCTCGGGAGCGTAGGGCGCGGTGAGGGTGTTGTCCTTGTCGAAAACCACGCCGCGGAACCCGGCGCGGCGGAGCTCCGCCCAGTCCAGCCACCGGATGTCCTGCACCGACACGTGCGGCAGCGCTAGACGCGGCTCGGACGCCGCGACGGCCACCACCGCGGCCACGCCTCCCGGGTTGAAGCGCTGGCCCAGCGCGCGCGGCCAGGACGCGGCCACGCCCATGGGTGTGGCTCTGGCGGTCGTGGAGGTCGCGGGAGTGGGCTCGGTGTTGGGGTTTGCGGCTTTGTGGGGAGGAAGGAGGGAAGCGCGGGAAGCTGGAGGGAGCAGTGGCGCCGGCGGCGGCCTTAGCATCAGAGCGGCGACGAGATGGTTGCTGTCGCTGGGTGTGCCCGAGTGGGGGAGAAGATCGGATGGATGCTCTTGCAGATGGACATATGCCAATCTGGCCCCACAGGCTGAGCTACAGTGGAAAGACGAAAGCGCATTTTTGGTCTCAACTTATTGTGAAGTACTTCAAAGGAGTGATTTAAACATTCTTATATTTTTTTATGGAGGGAGTTGCAGTATGAGCTTTGTCCCTAATCATTTTTTCGAAACCCTAAAACTTATATTCAACCTATGTCTTTCTCAACTCAGTATTCCTCGGGTAAACCTGGTTTTGACTCTCTCTCTTTTTAATCTTTGTCCCTCAGTGCTGAATAGCCAGTAGATTTAGTCCCTTACTATTCCTCTCGTGAGTTACAGCCGTTTGTCCAATTGGTATCGTGAGCAAATCATCCCGCTCCTCTGTCTCTCGTCAATGTTCGCCCCTTTGCTTGTTAGAGCCACCATCATTGTTACGAGAAGGCATGTAGCTAGCAGCGAGAGGTGTTGCATTGGCTCAGCGACATGACACATGAATGGAGCAAGTCGTGCTTCGTGGAGTTTAGGTGGAGGTGGAAAGGCTTTGTCATTGGTCGGTAGTGGAGGGGTGAAACTAGTGTGGCCGGTGTTGGAGATTGTTGTCGCAGGCGAATGGGGGGGGGGGGGGGAGCCGAGTTGCTCCCATCGCCAGCCTCCTAGAACGGCGCCGCCACCTCCATCCATGTTCACTGGTGCACATCTAGAGGGGGAAGACCTACCCCCATCATCGGCCTCCGAGAGCAACACTACTACCTCGATCTTTGCGCCTCAATGCACATCTAAAGCGGGAGGAGCTGCTCTATAATACTTCTATGTCGTATCTATATTTTTTGGTATTATAATTTTTGTTATGTACGTGTGATATACACATCATTTAGACATAGTTTTGCGACATGTTCTTATTATTTTTATTGTACTAACGTTTAATCCGGCGTCAACTATCGGTTGCTATTATTTTTGCATTTTTTTATGTAGTAGAAAACTATATATCTAGGTACACAAAAATACGACATTGATACATGTACTAGAAGAAACCTTGCTCTAGCAGCCCAGTTGGAGGGGACCCACCAGGGCTCCACACACTCCTGTCATGCGGCCACGGCCTAGGTTGCATGTGCCCATCACATGGAGCCCATGGACCTCATCTCCACTGCCTCGCAGGGCCCATTTCTCTATATATACACCAAAACCCTAGTCATATATATTTTTGGAATTTTTACATTGCCATCTCGGGCGATTTCGAAGCGGAGAAAGAAAGCCTTTTCTCGCACTCTGTCGAAAAGGGTTATATCCAATGTTGGAGGAAACTCTCGACCTCCCAGGGCCATGAATACCAAGGACTAGAGGGGAAGCCCTTCTCCCATTTAGGGAAGGCCAAGAAAGAAGATGAAAGAGGGGGGGGGGACCCTGAGGGAGTCCTGGATTAAGGGGTCCTCGGATGGTCGGGCTATGTGACGTGGGCCGGACTAATGGGTCGTGAAGGTACAAGATAGAAGGCCTTTCCCCATGTCCGGATGGGGCTCTCCTTGGCGTGGATAGCAAGCTTGGCGGCTAGTTGTATAGTTTCCTTTCTCTGTAAACCAACTTTGTACAACCCTGGCCCTCTCCGGTGTCTATATAAACCGGAGGGTTTAGTCCGTAGAGGCGAACACAATCATACAGGCTAGACATCTAGGGTTTAGCCATTACGATCTCAAGGTAGATCAACTCTTGTAACCCCTATACTCATCATAGTCAATCAAGCAGGAAGTAGGGTATTACCTCCATTAAGAGGGCCCCAACCTGGGTAAACATCGTGTCCCCCGCCTCCTGTTACCTTCGATCCACAGACGCATAGTTTGGGACCCCCTACCCGAGATCGGCCAGTTCTGACACCGACATTGGTGCTTTCATTGAGAGTTCCTCTGTGTCGTCGATAGCAGGATTGATGGCTCGCCTTGTCATCAACGACAAAATCACCTCTGGAAGGGCCCTAGTTCCTGGGCAGATCCTCCAGATCGGCAGTTTCACCATGGGCGCCCGCTCGGCCGTTAAGCCCAAGGCGGTCCCCCAGATTGCCAAAAATCATCTTCGCATCAACCCTGAAAGCATCGATAAGATGGATCCGACAGATATCTCGTCTTTAAACGAACCGCTAGATCGCATCGCCGCCCCGGGGGTCGCAACAGATTATGATCTGATTGGGCTTAAACCCGATCAGAGGGAAATCAGGTTCCCACCTGTCACCCACCTGGTGACTGTCGTAGAAGAGCAAGTTGAGGATACCGCTCCTCCTATGCTAAAAACAAGCTATGTTCGTACCTCCGAGCCCTGCGAGCCGGACACCCATCTTCGAGAAGAGACCATCTGTCCTCCGAACATAAAATCAGGCGTTGAGCCTAAAAACCCCCAGGACACTCCGGATCCTGGGCCAGTGACCTCAGAAATTTTTCAAAATCCGGATTCCACAGTGGGTCAGGGTTCGGATTTAAGTCCACCTGCCCACCACAATCAATACTCTCCAAGCAATTCCGGTCCCCCGGACATATGTGACTTAATGTATATACGACAGCAACCTTAGGAAACAATCCATCACTTTTAGGCTAGATTCCTACTTGTTAAAAACAAGATTAAAGATTGCTGCAACGACGATGCGGTATCAGTCTTTTGCCGCAACTGTACGGGCGAGGGGATCCTCAATGCCCTCAACCGACACCGCATACTGCACTTTGCAGATTTGGCACACATAGTACAGAAATATTGCGCGATGGAAAGCGCCTGGAAAGCCTAGATAGCTCGGTGGGAACCATCGGCCTTTAAGCCACACACCGGTCGGGCAAAAAGGATGCACCCTCACGGGGCACCTGATCATCACTTCATGGACAAAAAAATTAAGCCCTTAACGGGACATAGAACCGTCCTTGATGAATGGCTCGACAAGCCTTGTCAGATACACACGATGTCGAATTCCGAACCGACACATAGCCTTCGAGCATGTTGGATACTCCGGCAGGTGGCTAAGAGCGGTGAGGCTATCCTCACCAACACTACCCCAGAGAAGTACTCCTCGGAGGATAACGTTCTCAATGTATTTAAGGTCTTCGAGACCTTCTCTTAAAATAATTGGCGTAAAAGGGCGCTCCGCGACCTCGCCGAAGTCAACCAAGTAGCCACAATCAATCCCTGGAACGACATGGCGATAACCTTGAACGCTGCTGACGAACCACGGGCCCGATCAGTCCGAGCACCAGCCGCTTTAGTACTAAACCCAATTGCGGATGGCTTTCGGCTCACCAAAGTGCTCATGGACGGGGGCAGCGGATTGAACCTCATCTATGAGGACACGCTCGACAAAATGCAAATGGACAAGAGCCGCATCGAGCAGAGCAGTACAACCTTTCGAGGTATTGTCCCCAGTCAAGAAGTGCGTGAAGGAAATATGCCCTAGAGGCAATAACAAAGTTGTCATTTATATTTCCTTATATCATGATAAATGTTTATTATTCATGCTAGAATTGTATTAACCGGAAACTTAGTACATGTGTGAATACATAGATAAAACGAGTGTCACTAATATGCCTCTACTTGACTAGCTCGTTAATCAAAGATGGTTAAGTTTCTTAGCCATAGACATGAGTTGTCATTTGATGAACGGGATCACATCATTAGAGAATGATGTGATTGACTTGACCCGTTCCGTTAGCTTAGCACTTGATTGTTTAGTATGTTGCTATTGCTTTCTTCATGACTTATACATGTTCCTATGACTATGAGATTATGCAACTCCCAAATGCCGGAGGAACACCTTGTGTGCTACCAAATGTCACAACATAACTGGGTGATTATAAAGGTGCTCTACAGGTGTCTCCGATGGTGTTTGTTGAGTTGGCATAGATCGAGATTATGATTTGTCACTCCGATTGTCGGAGAGGTATCTCTGGGCCCTCTCGGTAATGCACATCACTATAAGCCTTGCAAGCAATGTGAATAAAGAGTTAGTTACGGGATGATGCATTACGGAGCGAGTAAAGAGACTTGCGTTGTAACGATTGAACTAGGTATTGAGATACCGACGATCGAATCTCGGGCAAGTAACATACCGATGACAAAGGGAACAACGTATGTTGTTGCGGTTTGACCGATAAAGATCTTCGTAGAATATGTAGGAGCCAATATGAGCATCCGTGTTCCATTGTTGGTTATTGACCGAGATGAGTCTCGGTCATGTCTCGTAGTTCTCGAACCCGTAGGGTCCGCACGCTTAACGTTCGGTGACGATCGTTATTATGAGTTTATGTGTTTTGATGTACCGAAGGTTGTTCGGAGTCCCGGATGAGATCAGGGACATGACGAGGAGTCTCAAAATGTTCCAGACATAAAGATCGATATTGGAAGGCTATATTCGGACATTGGAAAGGTTCTGAGTGGTTCGGGTATTTATCGGAGTACCGGAGAGTTACGGGAATTCGCCGGGGAGTATATGGGCCTTATTGGGCTTTAGGGGGAGAGAGAGGGGCTGCTTAGGTGAAAGTGCGTTATATCGACTAGAGGGGGGGGGGGGTGAATAGGCGATTTTTATGAATCCTTCACTGAGGAATTTGCCGGTGAGGAAATTCCTTAGCGAAGAAATACTTGCAGCGGAATAAGTACTCAGAAGTAAGAATAACAGAATACACGCAAAGTCATCATGATGAAATGAAGACTAGCACAGAGTACAGAAAAGCGTAATCACAGGATAACACAAGATGAAGACAAACAGACTGAAGAAATTGAACTGAGGAAATTGAGAAAGTCTTCAGTCAAAGTCTTCAAACACAGATATGAACAAACACTCAACACAAGAATGAGGAAATGAAAGGGTTGAGGAAATAGAACCGATTAGGTCGGTGAAGACAATGATTTGGTAGACCAGTTCCAACTGCTGTCTCGGTTGTGCGTCTGGTTGGAGCGGCCGAGTATTTAAACTCGAGGACACACAGTCCGGACACCCGACCATCGAAAGCACGCAGCTCAGACACCAAGTCCTCACCGATTCTCCTTGAACTAAGGTCACGCAGACCTCGTCCAATCACTCGTGGTAAGTCTTCAGCGACTTCCAAACCTTCACATACTTGGTCACCGGCGATCCACAATTCCTCTTGGATGCTCTAGACCTTGACGCCTAACCGTCTGGAAGAAGCACAGTCTTCAAAGGTAACAAGCGTCGGATCCACGCAGGATCAATTTCTTCAGTGATGCTCAATCACTTTGGGTTTGTAGGGGTTTGGTTTTTGGGATTTTCCTCACTTGATGATTTTCACTCAAAGTCCTCAGAGGATGGGTTGCTCTCAAATGACAAGTGTCAAGTTCTCTCTCGAGCAGCCAACCAGCTAGTGGTTGTAGGGGCGGCTATTTATAGCCTACGAGCAGCCCGACATGATAAGACATAAATGCCCTTCAATGATATGACCGTTAGGTGGATAAGATATTTGGGACAGGTGGCGCGCAAGAAGACAAAGAACGGTCGGAAATTTGAACATCAAATTCCTCGGGGCTATCATGTTCTCATCAGTAGGCAATTCGCAGACTGGCGAATTCCTAACTCCTCGGTCGAACAAATTCTCGGCGACTGTAAGAGCTTCTCTCTCATCCTCAAGAAATTGACTGAATCGTATGAGATTTCCAAAAGCTTCACTCAAGGAATTGGTAGGTGTAGGATTTTGAGTTGAGCATCAAATGGAAATTTTTCCTTAGTATTTCCTCGACCCCCTTTAACAATGACGGTGTTTCCTATGACTCAAGAAAGAGAAAATGAAACTACAAAACAAAAGTCTTCACGCTTCATGTTCCTCAAATGAATACCAAGTCTTTAATGTCACACCAATTTCTTCACTTTCAAAGTCTTCGTAAAGTCTTGAATATCAAAGTCTTCATTGAAGAACTTCATTTTAGGGTCGACTTTCACCGTAAATATCAAACTCCTCATAGACTTATAGACCTGTGTACACTCACAACGCATTAGTTACTTAACCTATAAGTCTTCAATACACCAAAATCACTAAGGGCACTAGATGCACTTACAATCTCCCCTTTTGGTGATTGATGACAACATAGGTTAAGTTTTCAACGGGATAAACATATGAAGTGTAAATATCGATAATGAGGATTTTGATTGCAAGATATAGAAGAACTCCCCATGAAGATGTGCATAGTGAGGAATTTGCTTTTGAGGCAATGCACATTTGAGGAATTGAATCATGGAGATCTCCCCCTATATCTTGTAATTCATACACGCATTTAACATATAGTATGAAGAATTTTAAATGCATGATGAAATATGGTGCTTGATGTTATGCAATGTAACACATCAAGTGTATCAGAGCCCAAAGGCCAAAATGATTTGCTATGAAGATTTTCAAGGGGCTCACAAGAATCAGAGCATAACTAATATCAAAACTCATCAGTAATCGAGCATAGAACAAAAGCATAATGCATCAAAAGTATCAAAGCACCATCGGGTTTAAGATTACAACTCGATCCAATAAAAGGTTTCGAAGAGCGAGAGTTGTAACTTAATAAAATACTGTATATAGACAAAAACTAGACCCGCTTGAAGACTAACTCAAATTTCTCCCCTTTGTCATCAAATGACCAAAAGGATCGGCGAGGACTAACGCTCTTGAAGAATTTCAAGTTGAAGACGGAGCGCCAAATTGTCGGGTTGTTTGTCAAGTAGGACCAGCAATAGTGTCTTCCAAATCTTCATTTTCATCGTTGTCGCGAGATGAAGAATAGGAGCTAGCCACCAAGGAAGGAACTTTGACCTTCTTGAATTTCTTCGAGGAGGTGCGCACCACCAAATTCTTCCTTGAGTCCCATTGAAGTCGGTTCTTCTTCATGTAGACATGTGAAAGAACAACCCAAAAGCGCTTGAAGGTTTCATGAAGGTAGTAGTGGTTTTCTTCACCGCATTGTGTGTTGAGGTCATGTTGTAAAGAAGAGTACCAAACCGACGTTTGACCCACTTGTGATTGCGATCAACCTTCCGATGAAGACCGAGGAGTAATTCACGATCACCATCACCACAGGTGCGTGAGCTTGAGGACTTTGCTTGATCGAGGTATTTGTTCTTTGAGTCATGTGTGGCGTAGTCATCATTGGTGGAGTAGGATGTCGCTTATAAACTGTCCATCCAATGGACGAATGCCTTCATCGATCACAAAGAAGGGCCTTGCCCTTGTCATCACCGAGGTAATTGTCCGCTTGAGGACTTCAATCGGGGCGATAGCTGCAGTGGTTCAAAGTATCGCCTTGTAATTTAGTGAAGATCTTGACCGATGAATCTCATAATCCAAGGTGCATAAGGCTTCACTCAAATGGTGACATGGCTATGTTTGCGAGTCCTCATGAAGAAATCATGGAAGTTGACGGAACGCCATGGATGATGTTGAAAAGCATATTCTTCATGATGCCAACGACTTCTTCATTGTTCGAAGTCGTGGCCTTTGATAGGACTCATAGTCTTCGCTGTAATTCGATAGACTGTCCGAGGCACATATAATAATTCCTTGACGAGGAATTTGGTTCTTGGGGCCTGCCTTGGCTTCAAAGGCTTCATCAAGACTTGCATATAGTGATTTGAAAGTTCTTTTCTTCATAGATACGACGTGCACCATAAAGCGGAGGATCGAGTGGTAGGGCACGGCAATTCACTTGTTTGTGCCTTGTAGTGAGTGTTTTCAATCATCCAATCTAAGACCCATGAATTTACGTCTTCGCGTCTCCGGTGATGTGCGGGGTTGCATAGAATCAAGAATTAGCTCTTCATTCCAATCACAAATATCGGTCAGAAGTTTAGAAGTCCCGCATCGTGAAGAACACCGAGGACCGGCTCAAAGCTCCGGCAAAGGACTCCATATCCACATGAGGAATATGAGCATGATCAAGATTTTGTCCTTGTTGAAAAGCACCGAGGAATAGAAGTTGGCTTGGCCGGCAGTCGAGCGCCTCTTCCTAATTCGAGCGTAATCATAAGGATTATATTCATGAAGAACACGTGCTCGGCAAAGTAATCTTCAGCCTTAAACTTTTGCTTGGTTGAGAACGGATTCTTTTGTTTGGGCAGAGGGTGTCGATGAGTTGCATCACCACCTTAGGAATCACAAGTTCAGGTTCTTCAGCCTGAGGAATTTCTTGTTCCCCAACAAAGTGCAGATCGAGGATTAGCAAGAAGAAGTAGCTTCATCAAGACTAGTGGCTAGAATTTCTTCATGCACAGAGCCAGTCGGTTGATTTTCTTCAGAGTCCATTTGGACTGTTTGTGCAGGAGAGTGAGGAACTTGTTGGAGCGGGGTGAAGAGAGGAGTATTGGGATGCCGACTTTCCCAAAAGTCATCATTTATCACCGGAGTGGTGCATCCAATATCCACATCTTCATTTTCAATTTCCTCAAAGACCAGCTTGAGGCATTTCATGGTCTCGATGAGGAAATAACTGGGTTGAAGGGATTGCTTCCACTTCAATTTCTTCATCAATTTTCTCGACAAAGCAAAGCAGAATGATGTTCTTCATCGATCCGATTGGGATCTCATAGTCTTCTCCAAAAGGAACAACTTCCTTTGATGGTATGGAGGAAATTGGAACAGATCAATTGGGTTTTCAAATGAGCTGGTCATTGACTTCATTTTCTTCGCAGAAGAATCGACGCAGCTTGATGCTTTCCTTTTCTTCACAGCAGCTCGCTCGCAGCCTTGGTTTTCTTCACATCGAAGCGATGGAAGAATTGGAGTTGGAGTTGGCGCAGGAGGAGCCGAGGAATTTGGTTCGGTTTCTTCAGAGCAACCGATGCGCCTCCCTGTCTTGAGCAATTTCTTCAGCGCACCACTAGTGGGTGCCTGGCAGTTTCTTCAATGGTGGGATGGGATCATCAGCCTCGAATCAACATTTTCTTCAAAGAAAGTTGAATAACATCAGCGTGCTGGCATTTTCTTCAAGAGGGCTGAGCCGAGGCTCCACTGAGGAATTTCATGTTGCATCGGGCAACAACACTTGAATTTCTTCGTCGGTTGACGAATCTGGTCTTGACTCCTTGCCAATCAGCATAGTGGGTATCGAATTTTTCTTTGAGGTCTTGAATTTCAGGTTGAATTTGGAGAAGTTCCTCGTGTCATCTTGACAACGCTTTTCTTGAGAACTTCTCCTTCCTGTATTGAGCCTTCTTGATTTCCCTCGCCTTCTCAAACTTCCATTTTCTTCAAATGATGAAGTGAGTCGGTATGACTTTGACCAGTGTCAAATGAAGATCGAGCGAGGGTATTGGGATCATTGTGCCGAGATCAATAAAGTCGAGGACTTTCTTCGATCCAATAGCAATGGGCACAGATGTACCTTTGGCTCTAGCGGCCCTTACTTGACGGTCTCGATGATTTCCGAAGTTCTTCATCGATGCCTCATCGCCGATGGTACATGAAATACAACTTGTTTCGCCCTTGGACGGGCCGTGGACCTCGCCCAACTTGTTGCCTTGATCTTCAAATGAGCGGGCCCGATGAAGAAGTTGGAGCAGCCGAGGAACTTGCGAAATGCTCGAGGCAATTGAGAAACCAGTGGTTCTTTGACAAGTAGCCAGTGCACAGAACTCAAGGTTTTGACGGAGCTGTTGATGAATTTGATGGAACAGCGAGAGTGTGAGGAATTTGCTTGGAAGGTGCTGCCGAGGAACTTGGTCGTGAGGGCGCAGATGATGAAGCACTTGGCTTATTAGCAGGCTTCTTTGCATTGATTTCCTCGGTTTGACCGAGACCTCGATGTGATGAGCAGCAGCAGAATCCTCATTGAATTTCTTCACCGCCTCCTTTGCTTGCTTTGCCAACTTTGCTTGGCGTTTAGCCCATTCATCAGGAAAGTCCTCACCGCGTTTGACGCTAGTGGGATCAGCTATTTGGCCAAGTGCCAAAGGAGCTCTTGGGCATGGAGGATTTAACGCGAATTTCTTCATGTACTTAGGAGTTACATATCTGTATTCCTTCCATTCCCGTGCCCACCTCCGTTCGATCTTCTGAATACGCACCTTGCGTTGATTTTTGCTTTCTTCATCCGGAGTGCAATAGTCAGCATATATTTCCTCAGGGATTTCAAACGCTGTCATAACCTCAGGTTTCTTTCCTCCCTTCTACGGCTTCTTACCGTCGCCATTTTCTTCGCTTGAGGAAATTGAACAATTGAGTTCTCTCAAGAAGTGTGCAGTTTTTCTTCGAGGAACGCTGCAAATGAGTTAAGTTGATGAGAACCTAGGGATTCAGCAGCGGACATTTGTACCGTGAACAGAGTATAGGTGCGAGGAATTTGGAGAGGTCATATGCTTCTCGTAAGGTTTTTCAAAAGAACAAGTTTTGAGGATTTTGACCAGATGAGTTTTGAAGAATTTCACTAAGCGTTCTTTGTCTTAGGTTCCAGAGTTGTATAGATCAAGGATCCACACAATTGAGGAATCTTGAAGAAAATCATTGCTTAGAGAAACGAATCAAGAGATTTGAGGTGTTCATATGTGTGAGGATTTGAAGAATAAACACCTTTGAAGAATTTGAAGAAGATTTGAGAATCAAAGCGAGTAATAAAAGTAACTTTTAATTTACTCCAAGTGAAGAACACGACGAACCGAGAAGAACAGTTGGGAAGTTCGTCTGCTCAGATCTTCCCCGCCCTAACTTGGCAGAGGAAATCAGCTACGGCGACGGCGGAGTGAAGATTTCCATGTCGGCGCGAGTACGTCGGCGACGAGGTCAAGGCAATGAAGCTTTTCCTCACCGGCGATGATGGAGTAAGCGGCGCTTAGGGTTTGAGGAGCTCGAGCGGGAGAGAGAGGTCGAGCGGAGTAACAGAGTGAGGAAGGAGAGAGGGGTATTTATAGACACGGTGAAAAACGGATCGCCCGAAGATTTAGGACTAACATGCCCCGACCGCTTCCTTCTCACGACATGTGTCACCCACGTCATCGGTAGTGGAGATCGTGTACGATCGTGGGTGAATAAAGTAATGCATCGTGGGATGCGGAACGGTTTGAGCGGTAAAACTGAAGGTTTGAATAAGATTCGTTTTAAAGTTCCGCTGCAATTTCTTCACTGTCAAGGACACAATGAAGAATTTGAACGAGTTTCAAAGTAGAACGCACATGAAGAATTTGTGAATAGATTGGGTTGAGTATAGCATAGAGGGAAAGGGTCCGATCACATTCACTTAGCGTAAAAAGCGACTTGAAGAAATAGCCATAAGTGAATGCTTTGTAGAGGACATAAACTCATATATATATATAGCCAATGAAGAAAGACGACGGAAACAAAGGAAGATTTTGCAAAGTTGAAGAATTTGAAAACTCAAGAATTTCAAAACCGAGGAAAAACTCAAATTGAAGATTTTCAACTTTGGTGGTGGCGTAACCCATCAGATAAGAATGATGATTTCAGACACCGCGCATAATTGTCGAGGGTTCTCGAGAATCAAATTCTTCATTAATTTCTTCACACTTAGAGTGTTATTCTTCATTGATTGAAGAAAACATTTCTTCATGTGTTGCACATCTAAGTCATCAATTTTGCATAAGTGTTAGGATGTGTGTCCTTTAAAGAACATTCAAGATTCTAAGATATTTAGCTCACACCGCAACTTGCTAAATCTCTTCTCATCCAAGGGCTTAGTGAAGATATCAGCTAGCTGTTCTTCGCCTTCACGTGCTCGATGGAGATGTCGCCTTCAACACATGATCACGAAGAAAATGATGACGAATTTGAATGTGCTTTGTCTTCGAAAGTGCTGAACTGGGTTGTGAGCAATCTTGATGGCACTCTCATTGTCACAATAGAGAGGCACATTCTTCACGTTGATGCCGTAGTCCTTGAGGGTTTGCTTCATCCATAGTAATTGAGCACAACATGAGCCAAGCAGCAATGTATTCAGCTTCCGCAGGGATGTTGATACGCAGTTTTGTTTCTTTGAGGACCAATGCACCAAAGATCGTCCGAGGAAATGACAAGTACCAGATGTTGACTTGCGATCCACACGCTCACCAAAGATAGTCGAGTCGAATATCCAATGAGATCAAAAGTAGAGCCCTTGGGGTACCATAATCCTAGTGTTGGTGTGTGAGCTAGATATCAAGAATATGCTTCACACCTTATGGTGTGATTCCTTCGTGTAGCTTGAAATCGGGCACACATGCAAACACTAAGCATTATATCCGCCTAGATGCACATAAGTACAATAAAGAACCAATCATGGAGCGGTATACCTTGTGATCAAGTCAATACCATTTTCATCGATGCATAGATGGCCATTTGTGGGCATAGGAATTTTGACACCTTTGCAGCCTTGCATGCGAATTTCTTCAGACATCTTTGAGGTATTTCTCCGAGATATGAATATGCCATTGTGTTGTTGATTTAATTTCAAGACCTAAGAAGAATTTCAACTCTCCCATCATAGACATTTGATATTCTTCACTCATCATATAGGCAAATTCATCACTATAACGTTGGTCAAGACAGCCAAAGATAATATCATCAACATATATTTGGCACACAAAAGTTCACCATCATAAGATTTAGTAAAGAGAGTAGGGTCGAGTGAACGGGTGTGAAGCCATTCTTCACGAAGAATTCCTTCAATGTATCATAACACGCCCGAGGGGCTTGCTTGAGGCCATAGAGGGCCTTATTGAGTCTGAAGACTTTGTCGATTCTTTGGATCTTCAAAACACGGGGTTGAGCAACATATACTTCTTCCTCAAGCTTACCATTGAGGAATGCACTTTTCACATCCATTTGATATAAAGTGATATTGTGATGGTTAGCATAGGCGAGTAATATGCTAATAGACTCAAGTCTAGCAACGGGTGCAAAAGTTTCATCGAAATCAATTCCTTCAACTCGTGTAGCCTTGAGCTACTAGTCGTGCCTTATTCCTCACCACAAGACCATTTTCATCTTGCTTGTTGCGATAGATCCACTTTGTGCCAATGATATTATGCTTGCGAGGATCTGGACGTTTGACCAGTTCCCTGACGTTGTTGAGCTCGAATCGATGTAATTCTTCTTGCATGGCCTGAATCCACTCCGGCTCGAAATGCTTCATCTACCTTAGTGGGCTCTGTGATAGAGACAAAAGCATAGTGCCCACAAAAGTTAGATAAGTGTGAAGCTTTTGAGCGAGTGAGAGGACTGGCGCTTCAATGTCATCGATGATCTTCTCCACTTGTACTTCTTTTGCAACGCGAGGATGAGCTGGTTGTCGCCGAGGAATTTGACCATTTTCCTCAAAGACCATTTTCTTCAAAGATTATCTTCAGTGCATCACCGACTTTCTTCACAGACAGGATGAATTCTTCAGCAGTTTCTTCAAGAGGAATGACATCCTCGCTTGCCTTGAACTGATAGAATCCTCGGTGCTGGTTCGCCTAACACGTAAGGTAGGTGCTCTCTTTGCGAGCCATTAGTTTCATCGAACCGCACATCTACAAAGGTCAACAATCTTGTGAAGAGCGATGTTGAAGACTCAGAGGTGTGCGAGTCCTTTCCGTAACCAAGCATAAACCTTCATGTGCTTTCGGTGCAAATTTAGAGTTGTGGTGAGGATCTCTAATCCAGCATTTAGCACCAAAGACTTTGAAATAACTTACATTAGGTTTCTTGTCGCGAGGAGTTCATAGGCGTATTCTTGAAGAATTTGTGAAGATATACTGTTGATGATGTGGCACGCAGGTCAATTGCTTCAATCCGTAAACGACTAGGCGTTTGTATTCATCAAGCATAGTGCGAGCCATCTCAACCAGAGTTCTGTTCTTGCGCCCACGACGCCGCTTTGCCGAGGAGTATAAGGAGCAGATAACTCATGAGTAATACCAAGTTCATCAAGATAGTCATCAAGACCGGAATTCTTGAATTCGGTTCCATTGTCACTCCTGATGTGCTTGATCTTCACACCAAAGTTAGTTGAAGCCCTCGAGGAAAATCGTTTGAAGATTTCCTGCACTTGATTTTTGTAAGTAACAATGTGTACCCATGTGTAGCGAGAGTAATCATCAACAATAACAAAGCTATAAAGAGATGCATCATTAGTGACGGCTGAGTAATGATTGGGACCAAAGAGGTCCATGTGAAGCAATTCGAAGGGTCGAGTAGTGGTCATGATAGTCTTCGCTGGATGCTTGGCCTTGGTCATTTTTCCAGCTTCACAGTTCGTGATAGGTGATCCTTGAGGAATTTGACATTCTCAATGCCAATGACATGCTTCTTCTTCGCAAGCGCAGTAAATTCCTCATGCCCGCGTGACTAAGTCGCCGATGCCATAGCCAGCCTTCGAAGCTTTTGCAAGTAGACACATGGCTGGTTGTGAACCTGTGGAGAAGTCAACAATATACAAGTCTCCTCTCCTACAGCCTTCAAGACTTTGGAATTGTCGCTTCCATAATCACAACACATACTTGCCAAAGATAACAACCATATCAAGATCACAAAGCATTGAGATCGACATGAGGTTATATCCTAATGACTCAACAAGCATGACTTTGTCCATGTGCATGTCCTTAGAGATAGCAACCTTACCAAGTCCCAATACCGACTTTTGCCTTTGTCAAGAAAGATGATATGCTTTTATGTGACGGTGATAAGGAGCATCCATCAATAGATTCTTGTCACCAAATATATGATTTGTACATCCACTATCGAGAACCCACTCGGTGGCTTTGGGTTGATCATCCTGCAGATGAATTAGTACAACTTACGATCTCATATACTTCATCGCTGAAGAGTATGATATCAAGTTCATCGATGAATTTCATCACCAAGATCAATCGATAAGCAAGATAAGGACGTGTGAAATGAGAGTTCATTTCATCATGATTAGCTGCGTCCTTTCGTGCATTTTGTCGTGCCCCAAAGAAATTCTTCAGACGTTAAGGCACGCCCGAGACCTCGACCTCGCAGAAGAGATTAGTTCTTTTCTTCACCACCCACATGGTCGGTGATGTCAAGGGCACCCAAAGGCTTGAAGCTCATTTGAGATGTCGTGAGGCGATCGAAGGTTTGTTGAACATTTTCGTTGTCGAGTCTTTTGAAGCGTTGAAGAGATTCCAAGAACATCGACTCGAGAGTCACGCTGAGTTGAGACGCCTTCATTTACTTTGGACACCTGTCCCGGATGAGTTTGGCAGATTCCAAAGCACTCACTCTTCCATATTGACCTTTGCTCGATGGCCACATATGATATTCTTCGCTTGAGAATCGAGTCGCTTGAATCTCTTCACATCAAGATCATTCGTGAGGGGTGTGACTGAGGAAACACCTTCGTCACAACATACCGTAGATCGTTGTCAATTGCTTCAAGATGCATTCGATTTTGTTCTTCCAATGGGGTAGTCTGTCCCATCGAAGGTAGGACACCTCGCCGAGACCTTGATCATACCTGCGGTCGACATAACTAAAACTCCGTGGTTAAACTAAAATCACACGTAACAAGGGAGTACCTTGCTCGATACCAATTGAAAGTGCGTATATCGACTAGAGGGGCGTGAATAGGCGATTTTATGAATCCTTCATCGAGGAATTTGCGGTGAGGAAATTCCTTAGCGAAGAAATACTTGCAGCTGAATAAGTACTCAAGTAAGAATAATGTATACACGCAAAGTCATCTTGATGAAATGAAGACTAGCACAGAGTACGTAAAAGCGTAATCACAGGATAACACAAGATGAAGACAAACAGATCAAGAAATTGAACTGAGGAAATTGAGAAAGTCTTCACCAAAGTCTTCAAACACAGATATGAACAAACACTCAACACAAGAATGAGGAAATGAAAGGGTTGAGGAAATAGAACCAGCTTAGGTCGGTGAAGACAATGATTTGGTAGACCAGTTCCAATCTGCTGTCTCGGTTGTATGTCCGGTTGGAGCGGCCGAGTATTTAAACTCGAGGACACACAGCCCCGGACACCCAATCCCGAAAGCACGCAGCTCAGACACCAAGTCCTCACCAGATTCTCCTTGAACTAAGGTCACGCAGACCTCGTCCAATCACTGTGGTAAGTCTTCAGCGACTTCCAAACCTTCACATACTTGGTCACTCGGCGATCCACAATTCCTCTTGATGTTCTAGACCTTGACGCCTAACCGTCTGGAAGAAGCACAGCCTTCAAAGGTAACAAGCGTCGGATCCACGCAGGATCAATTTCTTCATGATGCTCAATCACTTTGGGTTTGTAGGGGTTTGGTTTTGGATTTTTCCTCACTTGATGATTTTCACCAAAGTCCTCGGAGGATGGGTTGCTCTCAAATGACAAGTGTCAAGTTCTTCTCGAGCAGCCAACCAGCTAGTGGTTGTAGGGGCGGCTATTTATAGCCTAGGAGCAGCCCGGCATGATAAGACATAAATGCCCTTCAATGATATGACCGTTAGGTGGATAAGATATTTGGGACAGTCATGCCAAGAAGACAAAGAACGGTCGGAAATTTGAACATCAAATTCCTCGTGGCTATCATGTTCTCATCGTAGGCAATTCAAGACCGGCGAATTCCTAACTCCTCGGGCAGAACAAATTCTCAACACTGTAAGAGCTTCGCCTCACATCAAGAAATTGACTGAATCAGTATGAGATTTCCAAAAGCTTCACTCAAGGAATTGGTAGGTGTAGGATTTTGAGTTGAGCATCAAATGGAAATTTTTCCTTAGTATTTCCTCGACCCCTTTAACAAAGACGTTGTTTCCTATGACTCAAGAAAGAGAAAATGAAACTACGAAAACAAAAGTCTTCACGCTTCATGTTCCCCAAATGAATACCAAGTCTTCAAGGTCACACCAATTTCTTCACTTTCAAAGTCTTCAGAAAGTCTTCAGAATATCAAAGTCTTCAGTTGAAGAACTTCATTTTTAGGGGTCGACTTTCACTGTAAATATCAAACTCCTCATAGACTTATAGACCTATGTACACTCACAAACGCATTAGTTACTTAACCTATAAGTCTTCAATACACCAAAATCACTAAGGGGCACTAGATGCACTTACATTAGGGCAGGCCGCGCGCCCCCCAAGGCCTAGTCCAAATTGGACTAGGGGGAGGGGCAGTGCCCCCTCCTTCATTCTCTTCTCTCTTCCCCTTCCTTCTCTCCTACTCCTACTACTTGGAAGGGGGGAATCCTACTCCCAGTGGGAGTAGGACTCCCCAGGGCGCGCCATTGTAGAGGGCCGATGTCGGTGTCAAAACCGGCGGATCTCGGGTAGGGGGTCCGAACTGTGCATCTAGGCGGATGGTAACAGGAGACAAGGTACGCGATGTGTTTACCGAGGTTCGGGCCCTCTCGATGGAGGTAAAACCCTACTCCTGCTTGATTAATATTGATGATATGGGTAGTACAAGAGTGGATCTACCACGAGATCAGAGAGGCTAAACCCTAGAAGCTAGCCTATGGTATGATTGTTGTTTGTCCTACGGGCTAAAACCATCCGGTTTATATAGACACCGGATAGGGTTAGGGTTACACAGAGTCGGTTACAATGGTAGGAGATTTACATATCCGTATCGCCAAGCTTGCCTTCCACGCCAAGGAAAGTCCCATCCGGACACGGGACGAAGTCTTCAATCTTGTATCTTCATAGTCCAGGAGTCCGGCCAACGATGATAGTTCGGCTATCCGGACACCCCCTAATCCAGGACTTGCTCAGTAGCCCCCGAACCAGGCTTCAATGGCGATGAGTCCGGCGCATAGATTGTCTTCGACATTGCGAGGCGGGTTCTTCTCCAAATTCCATATACTTGTTGAATAGTGTCCGGCTTCTGATAAATGCTGCGCCCTTGGCTTCCACGCCCAATAATGGCCATCTTCCACGTGTTGAATGAATGCGAAAAGCCGTGGTATTTTACACTTATCCCCTAGCCGCGCAAATGAGTTGTCTATAAAGGGACGAGGATCTAGATCCAAGTCACACCATCCTCCTCCATGAAGCTTTAGCTGAGCGCCCGACAAAAATCCATTCCATCATGGACAATGACGCGCTCCTCCTTCGCGGCCCCACCCTCGGCCCGGAATTGGGAGAGATGCTCAGTCCAAGATAGCGAGCTAGTGACACTCCAAACCAAGGGATTCCTTCCCCGCCTTCATGGTTCCGGTTCGAGCCGGACTCGCCACCTATAAGGGCGGAAAGCAAGCGGAGTGTCCCCGATCCCTCCAAAGGAGAGCGGGTATGCTTTGTCTCTTATCTAGTAAGAGGACTCGGATTTACAATTCATCCGTTTCTCCGGGGGCTCTTAGAGTTCTACGGCCTCCAGCTGCACCACCTTACGCTTTGCCTCCATTTTGCACATCGTGGGCTTCGTGGCCTTTGCGAACTTTTCTTGGGCGCCGAGGCTCATTTTGCGCTGTGGAAGAGATTATTCTGCCTTGTACCCCGTTCTCATGAGGGGTCAATATATCAAGTGGGCGGAGCCGAGTTGTGGCGCATCGTCGGGACCGGATATCTATCCCGAACCCCGAAGAAGGCGTCCAAGACCGGCCTTCGAATGGTTTTATATAGAAGACGCCCCGCTGCGGATCCTGTTCGGATCGGTCTCCGGAGTTCAGCAATGCTCCTTTGAAGAAACGCCTGTTGGCGCCATGAGCCCCGGAGAGGGAAGACGACAGGGACGCCCTTTACCTCGATGAGCCGAATAAGATTGTTAGCTCATTCCGGACTTACCATGATCGGTGTCATGGCCACATGTATTATGCGGGGGGAATGCAGCCGCCCAATATGGGGCCACCCATGTGGGATTTCAACGGGGAGGACGATGCCACCCGTCATGGCCGTAAGGGGCCGGGATCGTTCACCGATCTGGTGAAGACCTTGTCCGCGTTGTACAAGGGAGAAGAGGAGGATTTTCTCCGCGTCAGTACATTGAACGGATTTTCTATGAACAATCCTCGAAGCTGGGTAAGCGGACATTTCTTTTTTGTACACCCGATCCGTATTCCCATGGTTAGGTATCTCATTTTGTGATTTTGACGCAGAACTCGCGCCAGCCGTAAAAGACATAAACAGCCCGCCTCCACAACCCGAGGATCCGGAACGGCTCTCGATCCGCCTCCCAAGAGGATCCGTACATATTGGTGGAGCTGATTAATGGGGTATTTCACCGATCGAGCATCGATAATGCCTTGGTTGCTATTACGGCCGACACCCGGAATACTTCCACCTCACAGTAATCGAGACCGAGGTCCCAATACTCGATAATGACCCATCTGTGCTTATTTTCTATCACCGTATACCAATGGTGTTTTGCAGAGGGTGCCTTCGAGGCAGGAGGCCGAGCCGTGGCGGCTAGCCAACAAGGGGCAGCACGGCCCCGCGCTAAAAAGAAGTGCGGTTCGGATCGAAACGCCGCCAGAACGGTATGGCGCGTCACCATATTCCCGTGATAGATTCTCGAAGGCGATTAACGCTGGTGCTTTTTTCAAGAAAAGAGCGCCGCCGACTGTGTCCGGAGAGGTTTCAATCGAGCCTTCGCCACCAGCCCAAAGCCGGGTCCAAGCGGAGGCGAGCACGAGGCATGCGCCGGATGCTCCTCCGGCGAGGATGCCGACAGATTGTCCGCCACCAACTCCGAGGTGGAGAGCGCCATGAATCACAAAGCGCCACGGACAGTTCTTCAGGACGATGTTTCTCCCAAGAGGCATTGAATGCCTTCAATTGGAGAGGCGCCTCCGTGCCGCTCAAGATGGTCTAGCCAGAGCCACGGAGCAAAGATGTAAAGGACATACGGTGAGGAAATTTGACGTTATATATGCCAAGAGTCTCCCGAGACTTAAAATAGTTAGAATAACTGATTTAAGGATCATTTGTTATGCAGATCTTACAAAAAGAATACCCGACTGTCTCATGAGCTTGAAGAATGCAAGGCCCAACTTGAGGTCAAGACTAGCCGCCACTGGGGGAGCCACAGACCCCTCCGTAATATATGCTTCAAAGATAAGTAGTTTGTGAAGTGCGGCGTGTGTAAATCCGACAATAATATTGCAGATGGCGCGGACTAGATCCGGACAAGCAACAGCTCTTGCGCCATTGAAGGCCAAGAGAATGTGCTAACAAGGGCGAGGCAAGAGAAAATAATCTCCAGATGCCAACACCCACCGGGTGAGGAACTAAAGGATGTTCGTGCTCACCGTCGACTCCGTGAAGGAGAATCGGCGACTTCGTCGCGGCATTTATAGTAAGTGCTTGAGCAAACTTTGAAAAAGAGTTCGGCGAGGAAGTCAACTAACAGAGTTATGTCCGTAGGTATGCTCACGGGTCGCCCCGCAGAGGAAATGCCCGGCCTCTGGGTGACCTTCTTCCCGAAGCTATTGCAACTGCATCAACGAAGTTCGACAGTGATGAAAGGCGCCAGACAGCCTTGTGGCCATCTATCTCCCCGCCCAAAGGCCTTGGAGAGCTTGCAGAGAAGCTTCAGGAGCACGGCGCGCTCCGACTATGGAAGATATCGGCCTGTCGTCAAGGCGCCAGGAGGCCTCGGGCAATGGTGAAGACGCTGTACACGGCGCAAGATGGCCGAGGTCGGACCTGTGGGGCCCGACGGAAGGAGATCCCTTGAGCTTAGTGTACGCCAAGTAGAGTTGGCCGCAAAGTATTCCCAGAAGATCAGTAAACTAGACATCCTATTAGATGGCATTGAAGAGGAATACAATCACCAATTTGACTATGTAATTTCAAATGACATGTAAAATGCCTTCTAGCCGGATTGTAGATCGCTTGTCGAAGCGGACCTTTTCGCTTCAACCTCGGGACCCAATAGTCCGGAGTGTCCGAATACCCTCGCGGTTATGTAAAAACCGGGCATGCGTGGAGACCAAAGCGTGGGGTCATGAGTGCTTTATCGGACAAGTGCCCAACTAGTTATGTTATATTACATGGTTAGTAAGAAACATCTTCCAGGAGAATAGTTCCGTTAGGGTTCCTTTCTCGAGGCATGCCCTAAAGTGCATGTCCGCATCAAAAAAGCGTAAAAGCATCCGGGGCAGATAAATGAAAAATAAAAATCATCTTTTAGTTCACCGACCAATATTCCCTTAAGAACGCTTAGCTTTGATTCACCCACCGAGGTACACGTCCGGTGACCAAGCGGTAATAATCGCAGAGGTGCTCCTTTACCACCTAGCCGAACAATCGGGAACGAGGGGTAAGCACAGAGCCGAACAACCCAGCTTGGCCAAAACTTAAGTCATATCGATGCATATAATGGTGAATAAAAGGTACATGCGGAAGTGTGACACATGTGTTGGGCATAAAGCCCAGATAAATAAGCTTCATTAAAGAAGCCCCGAGTATAATGAGCGCAGATAGCGCGTCAAGTGTGTAACACGCGCAAACGAGCCTTTAACGGCTTCAAAAAAGGAGGAGAAGGAGAGAAATAAAGACAGCTTAAAGTATAAAATATAGACGGAGGAAGGAGACGAACTCGTAATCCGCGCCAGCGAGAATCTTCGGAGACGGGCTGCGTCCATGGGTTCGGCTCGAGTCGGTTATCCGATGCGTTTCAGAGACGGTACGCTCCGCCGGTCAGACTTGGTTGATGATGAAGGACCTCCCATTTGGGCTTGAGTCTGTCCTTTTCTTGTCCGGCAGCGAGAACTAGTTCGCCAACATTGTAAGATTTGGCCCGCATTTCCTCGCTTTGATATCTTCGAGCCTGCTGTTGATAGAATGCGAACGAGCTTTTTCCACGCCGCGCCCTCCTCCAAGGCGCCCAGCTGTCCTGCCGATCGAGCTCGGCTTCTCTTTCTTCGTATATGCGCACGCGAGGTGAGTCATGAATTATGTCGCAGGCAAAACTGCCTCTGCGCCAGATACCATAAAAATGGTGTGAATCCGGTAGTGCGATTCGGCGTGGTCCGCAGCCCCCAGAGTACGGAGTCGAGCTCCTCTACCCAGTGCGTGTTAGATTCCTTGAGGGAACTCACTAGCCTAGGTTTAATGCTGCTCATGATTAGACCGTTTGCTCGCTCGACTTGACCGTTGGTTTGGGGGTGATAGACTGAAGCGTAGTCGAGCTTGATGCCCATGTTTTTGCACCAGAGTTTGACCTCGCCGGCCGTGAAGTTCGTGCCGCTATCGCGATGATGCTATGAGGGACGCCGAACGTGTACTACCCCGATATGAAGTCTATCACGGTCCGGATTCGCCGCCTTTACGCCTTGGCCTCTATCCATTTGGTGAATTTATCCACCATGACCAATAGGTATTTTTGCTTGTGGGTTCCTCCTTTAAGGGGTCCAACCATGTCAAGCCCCTGCACTGCCAAGGGCCGGTGATGGGTATAGTTTTGAGGCGGTGGGTGACATGTGGCTTTGATTAGCAAAGAGTGGCAACCGACACATCATTGACTAAGTCCCGAGATCCGCCCGGCCGCCGGCCAATAAAATCCTGTACGGAAGGCCTTGCCTACAAGGGCCCGGCTCTGCATGGTGCCCACCGAGTCCGGCATGAATTTCAACCAGAGATTCCGCCTTCCTCTTCGGAGATACACCTTTGAAGGACTCCGTTGTGCTTTTCTTATAAAGCTCTCCTCATGGACCTTATAGGCTTTAGACCGTCGCACTATGCAGCGGGCCTCGCTTTTGGTCCTTGGGAAGTTCCTGCCTAGTTAGGTAGGCTAGGAATGGTTCTGTCCAGGGCGATGACTGCCATTATTGCGTGGGCTGACGGTGTTATTTCGCATGGACCACCAACTATGTCGGAATGTTTGGTGTGGGCAGTGTGGTTGGGTCCGGGTTGTTATTTCCTGACTCTCCTCCCATGGCATGATGGCTTGAAAAGCCTCTAGGAATATGTTGGGGGACGGATCGCTTGGCGCCAAGCGCGTGCCAACACGCCTCTTTGCCTGGTTGTCATCCCGGCTATATGGTGAAATTCAAGCCCCTCAAACTGAGATGGCATTTTTAGGACGGCACTGCGATAAGCTGCATTTTCGGATCCTTGGCATCAAAGTCCCCATTTATTTGGGATATCGCGAGGTTCGAATCCCCACGCACCTCTAGGCGTTGAATGCCCATGGAGACTGCCATCCGGAGACTATGTAGAAGGGCCTCAGATTCGCCGCGTTGTTGGAGTCCGTACATTATTTGAAGTACGATTGGACTGTATTCCGGTTGGGGACGCTGAACGACGCCAGCCCCTGTGCCGCCAACATTTTGGAGCCGTCAAGTGCATGATCCATTGAATATGCGCCGCACTCTTTAGGGAGTTCGCTTCACCATTCGGCGATGAAGTCAGCCGTAACTTGCGACTTTAATAGCTCGCCGTGGCTTGTAGGTTATGTCGAACGGGAGGAGCTCAATGGCCCATTTAGTAATCCGCCCGTTGGCGTCATGTTGTTTATAATGTCATTAAGAGGTACTTCGAGGCTACCGTATCGAACACTCTTGGAAGTTGTGTCGCAGCTTCCGGATGCCATGAACACCGCAGATGCTATCTTTTGATAATGCGGTACCGTGACTTGCATGGAGTTAGGACAAGTGGACACGAGTAAACTGGTTTTTGGAGAGGGAACTTGTGTCCGTCCGCTTCTCGCTCGACAACGAGCACCGCACTTACAACTTGATGGGTTGCTGCGATGTATAATAGCATTGGTTCGCCCATGTTGGGCGCGCCAGACCGGATTTGTTGCCAATATGGCTTTGATTCCTTCGAGTCCGGCCAGGCAGCATCCGCCCACTGGTGTTCGTGCGCCTAAGAGGCGATAAAGGGTAATGCCTTTTCTCCAAGCGGGAGATAAAGCGGCTTAGAGCCGCCACACATCCAGTCAATTTTTGTATTTTTTTGAGGTCTTTGGGGATATCCAATTGTGACAAAGCTCGGATCTTGGCTGGGTTGCTTCAATTCCTCTACCAGATACAATGAAGCCCAAGAGCTTTCCGGCTGGTACGCCGAAAACGCATTTTTCTGGGTTGAGCTTGATGTCATATGTTCGGAGATTATCGAATGTGAGCCTCAAGTCGCCGATTAGGGTTTCGACATGCTTGGATTTGACGACCACATCGCCTACGTATGCCTCCACCGCTTTTGCCGATCTAGTTTGCCGACATGTCCAATCATGCGCGATATGTTGCGCCGGTGTTTTTGAGCCCAAAGGGCATTGTGTTGAAGCGAATGGGCCGATGGAGTGATGAATGCCGTTGCTATGGCTTGGTCTCGCTCTGCCATCTTAATTTGGTGGTAGCCGAGTATGCGTCGAGGAAACACAATGAATTGTGTCCTGCGGTAGCATCGATAATTTGATCTATGCGGGAGGGGAAGGGATCCTTTGGGCAAGCCTTGTTAAGGTCCTTAAAATCGACACATAGGCGCCAGTGGATTTGTCCTTCTTTGGTACCATTACCAGGTTTGCTAGCCATCCGGATGTTTAATGTCTCTCGATGAATCCGCCTCCAATAGTTTGGCTAGCTCCTCTCCCATGGCCTGTCTCTTGGGTTCGGAGAAACGCAAGAGCTTGTTTGATCGGCTTGAACCTTTTAGGATATTTAGGCTGTGCTCGCCACCGGCGTGGGATTCTGGCATGTCTCAAGGGTGCCAGGCAAAATGTCCCAATTTTCACGTAGGAATTCTCGTAATGCGGCGTCCACATCAGGGTTTAATTGTGCCCCGATGGAGGCCGTTTTTGTAGGGTCCGTTGGATGGACTTGGAATTTGACTATTTCGTCTGCCGGTTTAAAAGAGGTGGACTTGGATCTCTTATCGAGTATCACATCATCCCTGTTCACCGTGGAGTGCAGCGCAGTGAGTTCCTCTGCCGCTAGGGCTTCGGATAGTGCCTCAAGGGCAAGTGCGGCTGTTTTATTTTCGGCACGGAGCGCTATGTCCGGGTCACTAGCGAGAGTGATAATTCCGTTGGGTCCGGGCATTTTGAGCTTCATGTACCCGTAATGGGGTATAGCTTGAAAAATTGTGAATGCCTCTCGCCCTAATAGAGTGTGGTATCCGCTGCTGAACAGGGCCACTTGGAATGTGACCTCCTCGGACCTATAATTGTCCGGCGTGCCGAACACCACATCTAGTGTGATCTTTCCTGTATAGCATGCTTCCTGACTAGGGATTATTCCTCTAAAGGTTGTGCTGCTTTGCTCAATGCGGCTCCAGTCTATTTCCATTTTTCGAAGGGTTTCCTCATAGATGAGGTTTAATCCGCTGCCGCCGTCCATGAGTACCTTGGTAAGGCGAAAGCCGTCCACTATTGGACTGAGGACCAATGCGGCTGGTGCTCGGGCTGTTTGGAATTTAGGTTCGTCACTAGCGTTAAAGGTAATAGACGTGTCACTCCATTGATTTATTGTTGCTATCTGGTAGACTTCGGCAAGGCTGCAGAGTGTTCGTTTCCGCATATTATTCGATGCGAAAGTCTCGAAGACTGTTAATACCAGATCGGTATTGTTGGGCTGGTGCTCGAGCTAAGAGCTCTTCGCCACTTTTGGCCACCGTCAGATATCCAACATGCTCTAAGGCTATGAGTTGGAGTGGCGCCTCGTACTATGAATTTTGCAGGGTCCATTGAGCCATCCCTCCAAAGACGGTTACATGCCCTTTGGGGGTTTTTGCTTTTTGGTATGTAACCCTGTGCCCGTGATGATGCACCCTTTATTTCGTACTAGGGTCGATTCGGGCCGGATTATCCCAAAATTTGATTTCGGTTTTCCAGCGCTCTCCATCGCGCAGTACTTTCATACTATGGACGCCAAGTCGGCGAAGCGTGTAATTTCACGACGACTTATGGCGTTTAGGATTCCCTTGTCCGTGATTGCGTCCTCCTCGCGGCAATCCTTTATCCTGTCCATAACTAGGAGGAATCGCCCAAGAATGATGTATCGCTTCACCGGCTCTTGCCGATTTGGGATAGATCGCTTATGTTTGGGTGGGCGGGTGGAATTAAATTCAACCCCGTCCGATCTAAGATTCAGGGGCCAAGAAGTTTCCAACTTGGAAGCTTGGGTTCTTGGAGGTTGTCCAATGAATCTAGCCCGCCGCCTCGACTTTAAGTTCATGGCTTTAGTGGTGTCCTCCTCCGCGAATCCGCATGGAGGGGTCGGGAACCGGACATAGCTAGTCCTTAAGGTAGGAGAAGAGTCGCAGATTGTTCCTCTACCACAAAGAACGTGGTGGGTAGCCTGGGAGAGTTGATCTCTCGATCGGTTTTAGGCCCAATCTGATCGTAGTCAGAAGCGACTCCTGTGGCGGCAATGCGATCCAAGAGATCGCTCAAGGAAGAGAGCTCCATCGGATCTAACCGCTCGGCGAAGTTCCGAAGTTAACGTGAAGATTGCTTTCGATGACCCGAGAAGTCATCGCTTGCGCGCGCCGAACAGCGGTCATAAGAAAACCGCTTAGTCAAGAGTTTGGCCGGGCCAAAGCTCCTTTAGCAACGGTGTCGTCTTTAAAGACGGATGAGGCATCCTTCCCGACAGCGGCGACGGCACGCAGGAACTCTCAATGAAAGTACCAATGTCGGTGTCAAGACCGGCGGATCTCGGTAGGGGTCCCGAACTGTGCGCCTAGGGGGATGGTAACAGAGACAAGGGACACGATGTTTTTACCCAGGTTCGGGCCCTCTCGATGGAGGTAAAACCCTACTCCTGCTTGATTAATATTGATGATATGGGTAGTACAAGAGTGGATCTACCACGAGATCAGAGAGGCTAAACCCTAGAAGCTAGCCTATGGTATGATTGTTGTTCGTCCTACGGACTAAAACCCTCTGGTTTATATAGACACCGGATAGGGTTAGGGTTACACAGAGTCGGTTACAATGGTAGGAGATCTACATATCCATATCGCCAAGCTTGCTTTCCACGCCAAGGAAAGTCCCATCCGGACACGGGACGAAGTCTTCAATCTTGTATCTTCATAGTCCAGGAGTCCGGCCAACGGTGATAGTTCGGCTATCCAGACACTCCCTAATCCAGGACTCCCTCAGCCGACCCTCCCCCTCCTCCACTCCTTTATATTGGGGGAGGGGGCACCCCATAGACACACAAGTTGATCATTGATCTCTTAGCCGTGTGCGGTGCCCCCCTCCACCATAACCCACCTCGGTCATATCGTTCCAGTGCTTAGGTGAAGCCCTGCGCCGCTAGCTTCATCATCACCATCATCACACCGTCGTGCTGACGAAACTCTCCCTCGACACTCTGCTGGATCGTGAGTTCGTGGGACATCATCGAGCTGAACGTGTGCTGAACTCGGAGGTGCCGTGCGTTCGGTACTTGGATTGGTCGATCGTGAAGACGCATTTACTACATCAACAGCTGCTGATAAACGCTCGCCATACCACGAGGGTACGAGACAACACTCTCCCGCTTCGTTGCTATGCATCACCATGATCTTGCGTAATGCGTAGGATTTTTTTGAAATTACTACATTCCCCAACAAAGGGCATCTCGAGGCAGGTTTATGCGTAGATGTTATATGCACGAGTAGAACACAAGTGAGTTGTGGGCGATACTAGTCATACTCCTTACCAGCATGTCATACTTTGATTCGGCGGTATTGTTGGATGAAGCGCCCAGATCGACATTCCGCCAGACGCTTATGCGAGGCTGGTTCTACCGACGGTTTCGCATACTGTGGCTGGCGGGTGTCGCTTGTCCAACTTTAGTTGAACCGAGTGGCTACGCCCGGTCCTTGTTGAAGGTTAAAACAACACATACTTGACGAAATATCGTTGTGGTTTCGATGCGTAGGTTAGAACAGTTCTTGCTCAGCCCATAGCAGCCACATAAAACTTGCAACAACAAAGTAGAGACATCTAACTTGTTTTTGCAGGGCATGTTGTGATGTGATATGGTCAAGACATGATGCTAAATTTTATTGTATGAGATGATCATGTTTTGTAACAGAGTTATCGGCAATCGCGTGGAGCCATATGGTTGTCGCCATCGTATGAAATGCAATCGCCATGTAATTGCTTTACTTTATCACTAAGCGGTAGCGATAGTTGTAGAAGCAATAGTTGCCGAGACGACTACGATGCTATGATGGAGATCAAGGTGTCGCGCCGGTGATGATGGTGATCATGACGGTGCTTTGGAGATGGAGATCAAAGGCACAAGATGGTGATGGCCATATCATATCACTTATATTGATTGCATGTGATGTTTATCCTTTATGCATCTTATTTTGCTTAGTTCGACGGTAGCATTATAAGATGATCTCTCACTAAATTTCAAGGTACAAGTGTTCTCCCCGAGTATGAACCGCTATGGCGCTTCTTCGTCTTTGAGACACCACGTGATGATCGGGTGTGATAAGCTCTACGTTCACATACAACGGGTGCAAGCCAGTTTTGCACACGCAGGATACTCGGGTTAAACTTGACGAGCCTAACATATGCCGATATGGCCTCGGAACACTGGAGACCGAAAGGTTGAGCGTGAATCATATAGAAGATATGATCAACATAGTGATGTTCACCATTGAAAACTACTCCATCTCACGTGATGATCGGACATGGTTTAGTTGATATGGATCACGTGATCACTTAGATGATTCGAGGGATGTCTGTCTAAGTGGGAGTTCTTAAGTAATATGATTAATTGAACTTTAATTTATCATGTACTTAGTCCTGGTAGTATTAGCATATCTATGTTGTAGATCAATAGCTTGCGTTTAGCTCCCCTATTTTATTTTTGATATGTTCCTAGAGAAAACTAAGTTGAAAGATGTTAGTAGCAATGATGCGGATTGGATCCATGATCTGAGGATTATCCTCATTGCTGCACAGAAGTATTATGTCCTTGATGCACCGCTAGGTGACACACCGATTGCAGGAGCAAATGCAGACGTTATGAACGTTTGGCAAGCTCGATATGATGACTACTTGATAGTTTAGTGCACCATGCTTTACGGCTTAGAATCGGGGCTTCAAAGACGTTTTTGAAATGCCATGGAGCATATGAGATGTTTGATACGTCCATTTTGCATCATGCTTTTATATCAATATTTATTGCATTATGGGCTGTTATTACACATTATGTCACAATACTTATGCCTATTCTCTTATTTTACAAGGTTTACATAAGGAGGAGAATGCCAAGTACTGAATTCGGGTTGGAAAAGGAGCAAATATTAGAGACCTATTCTCGCACAACTCCAAAAGTCCCAAACTCCACGGAAGTTATTTTTGGAAATAATAAAAAATATTGAGCGGAAGAAATACCAGAGGGGACCCACACTCTGGGCACAAGGGTGGGGGCGCACCACCCTTGGCGCGCCCCAGGCCCGTGGGCCTTGGTGGCCCTCCGATGCCCATCTTCTCGCTATATGAAGTCTTTCGTCCAAGAAAATCATAAGCAAGCTTTGACGAGACTCCGCCACGAGGCGGAACATTGGCGAAACCAATCCGAGGATCCCGGAGCTGTTACCATTGGGGACACTTCCCTCGGAGGGGGAAATCATCGCCATCGTCATCACCAACGCCTCCTCTCATCGAGAGGGGCCAATCTCCATCAACATCTTCACCAAACCATCTCCTCTCAAACCCTAGTTCATCTCTTGTATCCAATTCTTGTCTCTAAGTCCGAGATTGGTACCAGTGAGTTGCTAGTAGTGTTGATTACTCCTTGTAGTTGATGCTAGTTGGTTTATTTGGTGGAAGATCATATGTTCAGATCCTATATGCATATTAATACTCCTCTCATTATGAACATGAATATGCTTTGTGAGTAGTTACGTTTGTTCCTGAGGAGATGGGAGAAGTCTTGCTATTAGTAGTCATGTGAATTTGGTATTCGTTCGACATTTTGATGAGATGTATGTTGTCTCTCCTCTAGTGGTGTCATGTGAACGTCGACTACATGACACTTCACCATTGTTTGGGCCTAGAGGAAGGCATTGGGAAGTAATAAGTAGATGATGAGTTGCTAGAGTGACAGAAGCTTAAACCCTAGTTTATGCGTTGCTTCGTAAGGGGCTGATTTGGATCCACATGTTTCATGCTATGGTTAGGTTTACCTTATGTCAGGACCCCGATTCCAAATCACATCGATCTAGCCGGTAACACCTCATATCACTTTGCGGCCTCACGCACGGTATTCCCACGGGTGTCGCCTTACCATGGCCCGGGACCGCTTATGCCTTTTGGCTCACGATATGATAGTGTCACTAGCATCCATATGATGAGAGAACCCGGGCGACATGGCTAGTCGTGAACCCAAAGCGGCGCTAACCCATGGGGACAGGCATACATGAATCACATCGAGCATGTCGGTCATCGGCGTATGAATCCGGGCTGTAGCACTGGCTAACAGGACTCGCGTAACCCGGGCTGTAGCAGGCTAGGCAGGGACTCGGATGTCACCGCGACATTTCCCGAAGGACGAGATATAGGAACGGTGAAACACATGCCGGCCAATCAAGTGTCCAAAGCAGTAGTCTGGGGCTAGCAGGACTCGTGAACCGGCTGTAGCGGACTACTATCGCCAGAAGCACTAGACTACATTTCCCCATATGAGAGGCTGCCAGGATAAACAACTAGATTGTCGGATCCCACACATACCAAGCATTTCAAACATACACACAATATGCTCAATATGTGTAAATACAACATGGCATCACAACATAACTCTCACGACTCAAATATTTATTCATTAGGCCCGAGGAGCGAGATATTACAAACATGGGTCTTGTTGGGGATACAACTCACGGAGTGTGAACCGCCTCGAGGGGCCGGGTTTACCAATCTTCAGGCGTGTTCCGTGCCCATATGGAGGCCTCTGAGCCCAGAGGTGAATTAAGGTCCATACATGTAAACCGCCTTAGTTTTATAGCTTGTATTGTAAGGCAAGGAAAGAGAAACCAAGCCGGACTCTTGTATGAGCCGGATTGGGATTCATAAACCGCCAAGGCCAACCCGTATATAAGGGGACGACCACAAGGCGAAGTTAGGGACAGAGAATTCGAGGCTAAGGCAAAGCTATTGCTCCCTAGTCGCGAAACCATATCAATCACACCACAACCGATTTATGTTTTACCTTCATCAAGGGGCCAACCAAGATAATTCCGTGTCTTGTGTCCGCATTAACCTCTAGGTTAACCCGCACGATGGCCTCGCGACTAAGTCTCTTTCATGAGGACATCTGCCGTGACAATTCCATCGACAGCTTGGCGCCACCGTGGGGCATCGTGATGATGGTTTGATGATCTTAGAGGGCAAGTTCGGCGACTCGGCGGCTATGCAAGGGCCGGATGACTAAAAGTCGCCGCGGCAAACTCTACATCGACGATGCGGATTGGGCCCCGAGGCTGTTTCGTTGAGTACGGGTACCGGTCCCTTTGGCGGCATACACGTGTTCATCGGCAAGATTGGCGAAGTCGGGGCTCGGGCCGACGCCTGCACCGACCTCGCCGAGACGGCTCACGGGCGAAGAAGAGTCCTGCCCTAGCCGAACCGGGCGGTCAAGCATGTTTTCGTGGAGTCGCCCACGGAGGTTACGAGGGCGGATCGTGTTTGGCGACGAAACCGCCGCTACTCCGCAACGAATCGCTTCGCGGAGAAACCGAAGTCTTTATACCACCGCAGGATGGCCGATCGGGGCTGTTCCGACGGTGAGAGTATTCCGACCTCGATCTACCCAACCGGGTTGGGGTCTTCATGGCCGCACGCAGGAGGCGCTCACTCTTCGTCATGGCGCTTCGGTCGCCGGGTTCAACAGCGTGATGGCAGCCGGGCGGAGGCCCCGCGCGCCCACCGCTCAAGTTTTATCGAGCTTTTTCGACGATTGGCGGTGCTCATGGCGGAAGCTAATCCACCGGATCAGGACATGCACAACGCAGAGATTGCAAAGGTGAGGGAACAGATCACTAAAGCTAAGGCGGACTGCGGCG